>SJYC01033088.1:0-7500 GCA_006408675.1 Madoqua kirkii | reverse complement strand
GAGCTGGCGTCCCTGCGGCCCCCGCCCCCGGCCCCCAGGACCCAGCCCCGTGCCTTGCTGGTTATTAGACAGCTCGAGGGACTGTCTGCAGGCCGCCTCTTTCCTGCTAATTATCACCTTATGAAAAGTGTTTCATTAAGAAACTCTGCTTTTGATTAATTATCGACAGAAAGCTGACCAGAAAGAAATGAAATTAATCTCTGACCCCGTCTGGGTAGCACTGGAAATTCATCACATATCCTTTTAATATTGAAACACAGCGAAGAATTTTAATAGAAAATATTGTTTTTCCAAACCTCCAGTCTTTATTAATGCCCCTGGGCAGGGAATGATATTGCTGGCAATATAGCAGTCTTTGTTCATTTTAAATTTATTAAACATAATGCACTTCATTTTCAAACATTTTACTGTTTCTTTTTAATTTCACTCAGTGTAAGTACAGAATAAAACCTTTTTAAACATTTAAGATATTGAAAATCCATATACGGACGTATAACGGGAACGCTCCGGCCATCAAATAAATTTAAGTAGAAGCAATTGTAATTTTAAGCTCCCAAGTATTATCCCCTTCAGACATTAAGGCAGCATCAGAAACCGTCAAATGAAAGTGTGAGGAGGAGAAGCTGGAGGCCCCCTGCCCCAGGACTGGAGGAAACCTGCCCCCAGGACAACCCAGCCCAGCAGGGCCACCCAGTGGGCACTGACACCCCTCCCCTCCCCCATTTTGTGAGTCCAAGCAAAATCACTCTTGGAGGCCAGAGTGCCCCTCAAGAGGTGCCCCCTGCCCCCTCTGTCCACTCCCACCCGGGGCCCACCCTCTTTCCCCAGCTGGACACAGGGGCTCCTTCCTGCCCAAGTCCCTCCACTGAAGCCAAGGTGCTTTCTGCTCTGCCTCACTGGGGTGGGCACCAGTGAGTTCCCAGGCCTGGGGGAGGGGGTCCCTGGAGATCACGCCCTGCCCCCTCCTTCGGGGCCTGAGGAACGGGGCTGAGGCTCTCCCTTCCGCCCCAACCCCCAGCGTAACTCCCGCCTGCTCCTGTCCCCTTTCCCGAGGAATCCAAGCCCCGAGTTTAATGAGTCGTGAAGTGTGAGAACTTCCTGAGACCGGGGCACCCCTGATGCCAATTCCAGATGTTCAGGTGGGAGGGGCTGCCCCCCCCCACTTCCTCGAGGAGGAGCTGCCCCAGTCTGTCCAAGTGTCCAGGTTCCTGCCATCCGGGCCCTGAATCGGAAACAGGCAGCCTCTCCACTGAGAAATTACTCTCTTTATTTCATGTAGCGTTCCTGGTGCCCTATTTCACGGCACCGACAAATGGAATATTACTTTTAAAACAGTATGAAATACCGGGTCCTGTCCTCTGCGCCTTTTCGGGGGCTTCAGCTTTCACTGAATGGTGAGAAGCCCTGCTGCTTCTTTTGGGGACTAATCGGTGGATTCCTGGGAGGGAGAGGGGAATTCCTGGGGGTTGTCCTGGCATCCGGCGAGCCCCCAAGTGCTGGGGTCACTGCTGGGGTTGCTCCATGGTGCCCCTGACTGCCTGCCTCGCCACCGGGGCAGGAAGGGTGTCTTGGATGGGACGCACCGTCCAGTGTACAGCACGTTTTCCAGGCTGCTTCTGCATGTTAATTCTCGTTTTTTATACCCACTCAGAGCCTGGTTTAGGGAGTGGCTATTCACAAGGTCGTCTACCACCTGTAACGTGCCCGCCCCCGGGGTCTGTCCCTCACGCCCCTGCCCCACGTGGTGACCTCATGGAGCCCTTCTGGCCTGCGAGAGTCAGACTGTGGCCTCCTCCCTCCCGTCCTCCCAGCCCAGCCCTCGCAGCAGACAGCTTTGTTTCCCGCTATGCTGTGGCCAGGGCTGGGGAAGACTCTGCAAGAGGGCTTCCTCTGGACCATTTCTGACCCTCCGCTGGCCTCTAGACGGCCGCCCTCTCTTGCCTCCAGCCAGGAAGAGGAGGCCCAGGCCTGAGTGCTGGGGCTGCCCGCTGCCCTCCTGCAGCGCCGTCCCCCGGTGCTGGAGCCACCAGCAGTGGGGTGATGGTGCCCCAAGTGACCCCACACTAGTCTGGGGGCACTTTCCGGGCTGTGTGTGGGGTGGGGAGAGGTGAGGCCTCCCCCGCCGTGAACCAGACAGAAGCTGAGCTTGAGGAGCAGCCCCACTGCTCCCGCTCAGGGGCCCCTATCTTCCCAGGTCCCTTGGAGGAGGGGAAGGGGTACCGTGCTGTGGCCACACCCAGGAGCCGGTGTCACCTCACCAGGGCAGGGCCAGGCAGAGTCCAGGAAAGACCCACTAGTGAGAGTGGCCCCTGATCCAGTTAAACTAAAAACACAAGGGCTGTGGGAGAGGCATCCAGGCTCCACTTTGTGTCCAGCCAGCCTTGTGGACCTGCTGGGCCTTTGGAAGGCGTTGAATGGCAGTGGAGGGTCTCCGCCAGGGACCCGCACTTAGATTTCTGTGGATTTGCATCCAAGACCTCCCAGCGTTTGAGTCAGGAAAACCCCTTGCCAGGGTATCCACTTGGGTCCCACCCCATGCAAACCCCACTCTTGCTGGAGTTTCCTGTGAGCCACTACTCACTGGAGTTAAAACTCTCAAAAAAAAAAAAGGAAAAAGAAAGATAAAGCGATTTAAAGATAATTAATTGCATTAAACTATTGACTAACTACCTCGCTCAATAGTAATTCATTTAGAGAATATTAAAATCGGAGGAACAATAATAAAATTGATGCCAATTCCCACGGGGAGGGAGACGGCCAGCAAATCGGATACTTCTCTTAATCTGGCGTAAATAATACCACGTCTGCTCCCCTTCTCTCGGGCCCATTCCCCTATCATTTATTCCAGACTCTAAAGCTGGTTTCATAACTGATATCAGTTACTCAGTGAGTGCTTTTCCATTTGTTCTTGTTATCGGTGATAATTGCGAAGTTCAGCTTCTCTCCGAGTTGAGATTTGGGCGCACGGCGGAGGCCTGCCTGGTTCCTCCAGCTCAGGTGCCGCCGTGGGGCTGGGGGCGGGCGCTCGGGTCTGCGGCCTCGCCTTCCTGACAGTCTGTCACAGGCCTCCGGCCTGTCCTGGGAGGGCGCTTCAGGGAACTGACCGCAGTGGCTGGACAGCGCCTGGACCTTCCTCACCACCCAGAGCCGGGTGCCCCCCGCCATCCAAGCACACGCACTCAGCGGCAGACCCCAGGGTGGAGAGCTCCAGCGGCAACCGGTTTTTGTTTGAAAATCGGTGGGTGGAAGTGATGAAGCCCAGGCAACACCTGGGGAAAGTCTAGAGGAGCCAGGAGAAAGATTTGGGAGATGGAGGAACGGTGGGCTGAGGGCGGCCCCTCGACTGAGGGGCCCTGGCCAGAGAGGGGGACACACCTGCCCCAAACCGCCTCTTAAACTGCCTGGACACTGGAGGGACACAGGCCCCGGCCGGAGCCCTGACGGCGGGTCTGGTCCCAGAGAAGACTCTTTCGTTATTTATTCACTTATTTATTCATTTATAAAGTGTTTACTTAGCTCTGCGCAGCTGTAACATCTCATTTACAGCGTGGCCTCGGGGCATAGAAACAATTGGCAACGAAAGAGTAACCCCGGAGAATTAGAGAAACACACACACCAGGAGCTGGGCTGGGGGTGGGGGACTGGCCAGCGAGGAGCTGGGCAGCCGCTGGACGCCGAGGGCGCATGGGGAGACCCCTGGGAAGGCCTGGGACAGCGGTGGGCGGCGGGTCTCCAGACGCGGGTGGGGCCAAAGGGGCGTCCTTGGGAGCCCACCCGGGACTGTGTGCGGCCCCGGAGGTGTGCATTCGTGGGGGTCGGCTCCACGAATCTGCGGTGACTTTAGAGAGGATGGGCCCTGCCTGGGATCTGGAGACGGCGGTGGCCAAGCGGAATCGCCCCCTCGAATCGCCCGCGGCCTGGGACGCGCCGGCCACGGATGGCGAGCAGTCCTGCTTCCCCCGGGCTCCAGCGCGGCCTTTCCAACCCAGTTCCAGAGAAGCCCTTTGCGGCCCGTGTGCCAGCGCGGGGCTCGCGGTGGCGCAGGCCTGGGAATCGGCGGCCTCCCTGCAGCACCCACGGCCCCGCCTGAGCCCCTCGCGGGCCCTCGCGGCCGCGGGCGGCCGGGAAACTGAGGCCCGCGGCGCGGAGATGCGCCTTGGGCTGCGAGCACCGAGACCGGAGTGGGCTGGGTGTCGGGGAAGGGGCGACGGCTGGGCGCCAGGGGCACGGAGAGACCGTGCCGGGGATGTGCGGGACCCCCGTCCCGGGACCACGCGCACACCGCTGCCCGGGCGTCCTCGCGGGGGGGTCAGCCCGGTCGCCGCACAGAAGGGGCTGCCGCGGGGTCCCCGCCCCCGCGCAGCCGTCAGGGCGCGGACAGGAGGCAGCTGCGACTGTTTAACTGGGAGCCGGTTGCCTGGCAACCTGAGGCGGCTCATTACCGCGGCCACAGTGATTAACCAAAAAAGAAAAAGAGAGAAAGAAAAAAAGGGGGAAGAAAAGAAAAAAGTAAGGAAGGAAAAACAGAAAGCAGGACTGTGAAAGTAAAATGGATTATTTAATTAGCTAATTGATAATCAACTTCTTTTTAATTATTCACTTAATTAAAAAAGTGTAAGCACAACACTGGCCTCGCCGGGCGCGGCCGCGCTGGCAGGGTTTTCGAAGCCGCCTTCCCTCCTCCTCCCGCAGCGCCGGCGGCTTCCTCTCCTGCTGGCCGCGTCCCCAGGAGGGGGCGACGGGGAAACAGCCTCCGCCCGCCGGGTTCGGGAACTTCCCCAAGCGCCCTGGGTGCGCGTCCTGCGCTCCTGGCCCTCGCCGCGCCCCCAGCCTCGCCTCGCCGCGTCCAGGCCCTGGCACGGGCGCTGAGCGGGCGGGACGGCTGCCTCGGTCACGGCGCCCCGGCTGCGGGCCGCAGGGGACTCTGTCGGGGGCTGTGCCCGGCACCTCGGGACTTCAGCTGCGGTCAGGTGTCCCCGCCGTCCTCGCTCTAAGGAGAGGCAAGGGAAGGCGACTTTCGAGGCGCACTTGGGGGCGCGGGGACTGAGACGGGCGGGGCTGCCGCCCGGGGCTGGGAGGCCAACCGAGGGCGGACTCAAGCGGACTAGAACCTCCGAGACTGGCCGAGGGGCAGGCAGGACGCCCGCCTTCAGCACGCGCTCGGGCCGGTCTCCGCTGCGGGGCTCGCAGCCCAGGCCCTCGCGCGGGTTGGTCCCCTCCGGAAGGGAGCGGCCCCAAGCACCGGTCCCTTTCCTGGGGGCCCGCACCCTAAGGGCAGCGTAACCACGGGCACCTAGGCCGCCAGGCCTGCGCAGGGAAGCGCTGCGGGCGACAGAGAGGCCTGTCTCTCCCCAGCCCGCCTCCTCCGATCTTCGTACCTGGATCCAGGGGCCGCCGCCCCGGCGGGCTGTGAGAGGGGCGCTTGCTGGACCTGCTCGGAGCAGCTGCGCAGGGCAGGCGTCTAGGAGGGTGGGCTGCTGGGTCTTCTCCCTCCTGACCCGTTTCCGGTCCTCTCCTCTCCCGGGCTCCTGCCTCCTTCCCCCCGCCTCCCTCCCTCTGGGCCCCTCTCCTCTTCGCCCTACCCCGGTCCCTTTCCAGCCTCCCTCTCAAGCCCCAGCCTTGGTCAAGCACTCTTGGGGTTCCTTCCGACCTGAGAAAAGCACAAACCAGTCCTTCACTGGGGGCAGGAAGATGGGTCGGAGGTGGAAGGCAGCCCTCACCCAGGGGACTTTGCCTTGACCCTGCCCTTTGCCCTCTGGTGGGACTCTGTCGGGGGCTGTGCCCGGCACCTCGGGACTTCAGCTGCGGTCAGTGTCCCCGCCGTCCTCGCTCTAAGGAGAGGCAAGGGAAGGCGACTTTCGAGGCGCACTTGGGGGCGCGGGGACTGAGACGGGCGGGGCTGCCGCCCGGGGCTGGGAGGCCAGCCGAGGGCGGACTCAAGCGGACTAGAACCTCCGAGACTGGCCGAGGGGCAGGCAGGACGCCCGCCTTCAGCACGCGCTCGGGCCGGTCTCCGCTGCGGGGCTCGCAGCCCAGGCCCTCGCGCGGGTTGGTCCCCTCCGGAAGGGAGCGGCCCCAAGCACCGGTCCCTTTCCTGGGGGCCCGCACCCTAAGGGCAGCGTAACCACGGGCACCTAGGCCGCCAGGCCTGCGCAGGGAAGCGCTGCGGGCGACAGAGAGGCCTGTCTCTCCCCAGCCCGCCTCCTCCGATCTTCGTACCTGGATCCAGGGGCCGCCGCCCCGGCGGGCTGTGAGAGGGGCGCTTGCTGGACCTGCTCGGAGCAGCTGCGCAGGGCAGGCGTCTAGGAGGGTGGGCTGCTGGGTCTTCTCCCTCCTGACCCGTTTCCGGTCCTCTCCTCTCCCGGGCTCCTGCCTCCTTCCCCCCGCCTCCCTCCCTCTGGGCCCCTCTCCTCTTCGCCCTACCCCGGTCCCTTTCCAGCCTCCCTCTCAAGCCCCAGCCTTGGTCAAGCACTCTTGGGTTCCTTCCGACCTGAGAAAAGCACAAACCAGTCCTTCACTGGGGGCAGGAAGATGGGTCGGAGGTGGAAGGCAGCCCTCACCCAGGGGACTTTGCCTTGACCCTGCCCTTTGCCCTCTGGGGTCTGATGGTGGTAAAGAGCTGTTGATGGGCTTGGCGGGAACACCAGCTGGGACTCAGGGCGCCACCGTCACTGAAACCCACGAACCTTGGCAGGATTGAGGCCGGGCCGGACGCAGGAGGGGGACCTGGTCAGCCTCCCTCTTGGCTTCCTCCCCGCTTCACGCCTCAAGGACAGTAGAGGGGTCAAAGGAAGCCTTGGAAGAGCGTGGCCAGAGCTAAGGGGTCCTTACGGATCCCTGCAGGTTCACGGGGCAGCTAAGCTTCCAGGGAGCAGAGCAGGAACTAGAACTTGGGGGGAGGGGCCGAGAGAAGGCACCACAGTAGAGGGGGGGCTGGCACTGAGCCTGGGGTTGAGAAGCTGGAGTGAGCGCCCCCGAGCGCAACCTCCTGTCTCAGGCACGAGGTGCGAATCCCTGGGGGGCGTGTCTTCGAATGGGCGTGTCCCTGGAGGGGCGTGGCAGGGGAGGGGCTTGGCTGGTTTTGGATCTAACGAGTCCTTGTCAGTCAGTTCCAGCTATCAAAGCTGCCCTGTCTGCGAGAATACCTTCGCCAGCTTTGCGGAGGCTAAACCTATCGTGGACTTAGCATTTCAGGGGTGGAAATTCTTTCACCTCTGAATTCTCAGATCAGTTCCATCCCACCCACCCACGCTCATGTGCCCAAAGGCCCTTCAGACTCTAGGAGACGCTGAGAACTTCTCATAGAGAAGGTTTAAGATATTCCCAGGGTGCAACTAGGAATGCTGGACACTGGGCACAGCAAGGACCGTCCAGAGAAAAGACGTTTGCGTGCTGATCCCTAGAAGCGGGAGGCAGGCAGAGCGCGCTGCACCTGGGAGGGGGCGGAACACGCTGGACCGCTGGACCGGGGAGCGGGCAGGCACGGGGGAGGGGGCAGGC
>SJYC01033085.1:0-13714 GCA_006408675.1 Madoqua kirkii | reverse complement strand
GGAGCTCTCTGCTGCGCCCTGCCCACCACCCAGCTGCCCAGTCCTGAGCCCTCCATGGCCTGTGCCTCTCCCAGTCCCGAGAGTTAGCTCAGGGTCTCCGACCCCATCCACAGTGAGCCCCGAGGCTCCAGGCCTGGAGGCTGCCCAGGTCAGACACTGGGGTCCTGGAGTCGTAGCCATGGGCCTGGGGCCATGGAGGCTGGGGGCTGCTGTGGGGTCCCAGACAGCCTGTGACGCGAGTGCCTACACGTCGGGGGCGGTGGAGAGATGTGTGTGAGGGCGAGGACACGGGGCCACCCCTGTGGACTGGGCTCAGCTCACGTGCCGACTGCGGGGCCCGTCGTGGAGGGAGCTCCTTCCTGTCCTGGCTTCACCACTGCCTCTCCTGGCGTCAGGGCTTAGAGTTAAGTCCTGCCCTGATCGGAGCCTCAGGGGCCCCCCTTGTCTCTCCTGCGTGTGGAGGCGCAGCTCCGGGTCCCCACCCCCCGTGCTGGGGAAGCCCTCTCCCTGCCCCCGGGGCTCTGGGGCTGTGCTGGACCAGCCTGGGCCATGTTCGGTCCTGGTGGCCCCAGTCCCAGACCCTGCCTCTCAGGTCTGAGACCTGCCAGGGGGCAAGACATTGCTCTGGGCGCGGGGGCAGGGGCAGAGTGGCTGCCCGGGACCCCGGCCTCACCTAGATGCCCCCTGGACGCACCCACAGCCCCCTCTGCAGGCTCCAGGCCCAGAGCCCCTCCTGGCGCCACCGGCCTGTGCCTTGTTCCCAAGAAACATTTGCTGGGTCGGGCGGGAGGAGGGGGGTTAAGACAGGAAGGGCACTGGGTATGGGCCCCACTGAACTTAAACCCTTGCGCACCTCCTCTGGCCAAAGACCTGGGCTTCCGGGGCAGGGGCCTCCCCACCTCACCCAGGCGGGACCCTCGGGAAACTTGGCTGAAGTCTGGGACAGAGATGTGAGCCCACCTGGTGTCTGCTGGGCGGCTGAACCCAGACGCCTCCGGAGAGGGGCAGGTCGGGGTGCAGGAGAGGGCGGCTGGCCCCGATGAGCTGGCCTCCCTGCCCGTCTGCGACCCAGCGGCAGCAGGCGGGTGCGTGATGGATGCGGGCCGTGCGGGAGCCACTCGGGCAAGCTGTTTTCCTCCCGGCCGCTTATGTTTGATTGGAAGAATTGGTTTCAGCCTGGCTGAGCCGGCCTGAGGCCCAGGCACCTCCCCGGCCCCGTCTCCCATCAAACGGCATGAATAATTTAGTCTCTAATTAAAAGTGAGGTCAAGCCATGAAAAATGGCTGGCCGTCCGGTGGCACGGTGATGCATTAAATCGCTGGCAGATCCAAGGCGAGCGGGTGGGCAGGGGGCTGCGGTTTAGACACCAAACCGTCCAGGCCTCGGCTCGCGTGCAGGCAGCGTGGTCCACCCCGAGGGCGGGTCCTTGAGTGAGACGGAGGTTGTGGGGGGCTGGGCCACCCCCAGCCCTAGGGTCAGCCCTGCTGCCCGGCCCTGCCTGCACCCCTGTCCCCTGAGGGGCCCTGCAGCCCCCGCCCTCTGTCTGCCCAGCACACCAGCTCCCTCCAGCTACAGGTCTGAGTGTGCTGTTTCTGGAACGTTCTTCCCTGACCACGTGTCTAGTGGGCTGGCTGTTCACCCCACTGGGGCCTCGGGTCAGACACCACATGACCTGACCCTCTGCCCACCCCCTCCCCGGCCTGCTCACTCTGTGCCCCCTGCCTGCCCGCTTCTCAGTGGCACTCGGCGTGCCCTTGAGAGCCAGTCTATGACTCACCATTGTCTGTGTCCCAGCTGGAACGTCTGGGCAGGGCCATTGCCTGCGTGTCCCGGGACCCAGCGCTAGGGATGCTGTGCGGTGGCTGGTCACCTGGGGGCAGAGGGCACGGCGGGCCCGCTCTCCCGCCCCTCCTGCTCAGCAGAGGCCTGTGGGACGTCCGACGCGGCAACCCACGCCCCGCCCCGCCTGCCCTGGGACATGAGAGGCCTTTCTGCCTGGCTGTAGGCCACCCCACGACCTCGGGGAGCCGAGCCCTGCCTGCCTGCGGCCACGTTTCCAGACGGTCAAGGACAAGGGAACGGCCGACAGCTGGGCGGCCCGCCAGCTGGGGACCAGGACCGCGGCCAGGTGCTTTGAGGGGCCCTGGATCTGCCGGCCCCGTGCCCTCCTTGGGAGGTCAGCAGACCTAGCCGTCAACCCCAGGGGGCACTGCTCCGTCCTATCCAAGCCAGCCAGGCCCTTCCTGGGGGACGCCCTCTCGCCAGCCCCAGGAGTCCTCACGGAGGGGAGCCGGGCTGTGAATCACTCACCGCCCGCTCGAGCATCAGGATCATGCCCGCTGCCCAGCAGGGAGAGCCGAGGCCCAGTGGCTGGCTTCCTTGCTCGAGGGCCCCCAGCCGGCCGGTGGCAGCAGCTGCTGGGGGCGGGGTGGCCGTGGGGGAGTGAGCCAGGCCCCTCTGGGCCTTGGGAACCCCTTCTGCAGAACCGGAAGCCACAGCTCCGGCCTGAGCCCCTGGCACTGCACCAGCCCCCAGCCTCCAGAGATCCCAGAGCGCAGGGCGCTGACTCACGCAGACAGGCCTCTCACCCGCCAGGCCGGAGGCGGGGGCCAGGCCCCTGCCCCACCCCAGGGGGCCAGCGGGGCGCCCGCCGTGCCTCATCAAACGGCATGAATAATTTAGTCTCTAATTAAAAGTGAGGTCAAGCCATGAAAAATGGCTGGCCGTCCGGTGGCACGGTGATGCATTAAATCGCTGGCAGATCCAAGGCGAGCGGGTGGGCAGGGGGCTGCGGTTTAGACACCAAACCGTCCAGGCCTCGGCTCGCGTGCAGGCAGCGCGGTCCACCTCCAGGGCGGGTCCTTGAGTGAGACGGAGGTTGTGGGGGGCTGGGCCACCCCCAGCCCTAGGGTCAGCCCTGCTGCCCGGCCCTGCCTGCACCCCTGTCCCCTGAGGGGCCCTGCAGCCCCCGCCCTCTGTCTGCCCAGCACACCAGCTCCCTCCAGCTACAGGTCTGAGTGTGCTGTTTCTGGAACGTTCTTCCCTGACCACGTGTCTAGTGGGCTGGCTGTTCACCCCACTGGGGCCTCGGGTCAGACACCACATGACCTGACCCTCTGCCCACCCCCTCCCCGGCCTGCTCACTCTGTGCCCCCTGCCTGCCCGCTTCTCAGTGGCACTCGGCGTGCCCTTGAGAGCCAGTCTATGACTCACCATTGTCTGTGTCCCAGCTGGAACGTCTGGGCAGGGCCATTGCCTGCGTGTCCCGGGACCCAGCGCTAGGGATGCTGTGCGGTGGCTGGTCACCTGGGGGCAGAGGGCACGGCGGGCCCGCTCTCCCGCCCCTCCTGCTCAGCAGAGGCCTGTGGGACGTCCGACGCGGCAACCCACGCCCCGCCCCGCCTGCCCTGGGACATGAGAGGCCTTTCTGCCTGGCTGTAGGCCACCCCACGACCTCGGGGAGCCGAGCCCTGCCTGCCTGCGGCCACGTTTCCAGACGGTCAAGGACAAGGGAACGGCCGACAGCTGGGCGGCCCGCCAGCTGGGGACCAGGACCGCGGCCAGGTGCTTTGAGGGGCCCTGGATCTGCCGGCCCCGTGCCCTCCTTGGGAGGTCAGCAGACCTAGCCGTCAACCCCAGGGGGCACTGCTCCGTCCTGTCCAAGCCAGCCAGGCCCTTCCTGGGGGACGCCCTCTCGCCAGCCCCAGGAGTCCTCACGGAGGGGAGCCGGGCTGTGAATCACTCACCGCCCGCTCGAGCATCAGGATCATGCCCGCTGCCCAGCAGGGAGAGCCGAGGCCCAGTGGCTGGCTTCCTTGCTCGAGGGCCCCCAGCCGGCCGGTGGCAGCAGCTGCTGGGGGCGGGGTGGCCGTGGGGGAGTGAGCCAGGCCCCTCTGGGCCTTGGGAACCCCTTCTGCAGAACCGGAAGCCACAGCTCCGGCCTGAGCCCCTGGCACTGCACCAGCCCCCAGCCTCCAGAGATCCCAGAGCGCAGGGCGCTGACTCACGCAGACAGGCCTCTCACCCGCCAGGCCGGAGGCGGGGGCCAGGCCCCTGCCCCACCCCAGGGGGCCAGCGGGGCGCCCGCCGTGCCACCAGCCAGCCCAGCACCCTCCCGGCTCCCTAGCCGGATCCTGGTTTCTCGTTTCTGAGTGGAACTAGTGAGGGGCGGGGGCCTCGGCCCTCGGGTAGCAGATTAAAGATGGATATTTTGTTTGTTACAATCAAGACCTCTGATTTCAGTTTTATAAATTTTTAAAATATTAATTATATTTTGGAAGGAGCGCCGAGGTGAATGCATTAGCCGCTGCTCCCTGCCTGGATGGCAGCTCTGCTGTTTGGCCCAGATTAGCTGCTGAGGAGGAGGCTGGGGCATTTTAATCCACCTTGTTAAGTTATTAAATTTCCTTTATTTACATGCGGATCCCACTTTCATCAGCACTGTAACAGGTACTCATTAACAATTTATCATTCGGGAGGCGGAGGGAGACAACAGCAAGAGAGACGTTGCTACAGAGTTTACTCTTAATTACAAGGAAGCGGCTTTGAGGGCAAAACAGGGCGCCACCCCTCCCCCCTCCTCCCCCACACCCCACTCTGGCGGCCCAGAGCCTTCCAGAAGCTCGAGGTCTGCTCGCCGTGGTCAGTCTGGACTCCCAGAGGAGCAGCCTGCGATGGGAGCGGTCTGTGCCCAGAGGCAGGGGCTTGACCCCTGGCCGGGACCTCCTGGGCTCCCGAGAGTGGAAGAAGCTGGGCCCAGAACCAGCCAGGGCTCCCGGCTCCCGCCCAGCAATGACTTCACCTCTAGAAACCTCCTTGGCCTCCCCTCTGGGGTCTAAGCTGTGGGAGAGCTGTTCACAGGATCACCTGGGGTGGTATGTGACCGCCGGGGTGGCCAGGGCAGCTGGGAGGGGCCTGGAGAGGGGCTGGCCCCGCCCCTGGCCCCCGGGGAGCTGGGGGTGCAGGCCCTCTGCAAACAGAGGAGGTGGTGGTCCTCTCGCCCTTCACAGACCCCCTCAGGGGGGCCCAGGGAGGTGAGGCACCTGAGCCCGGGTGTGGTGTGGGGGCCCGAGGGGGCTCGGCCTGTAGCTGCCTCGCTGTGGGTCCAGCTGTCCTGAGGGCCCCCTCAGGACACCCTGGAGGACCCGCCGTCAGCAGGCTGGCTTGGGGGCCATCGGACTCCCACGGGCACAACTGATAATGTGCCTTAAGGTGGGGACCCACGTCTTTCTCAGGGTGCTTGACGTGAGCGCACAGTGTGTGCCCCCTCCCGCTGCCCCATGCTCCGCAGCTGCCTGGTGCTGGGTGGGGGCGTCTGCAGGGAGGTGACCGTGTGCACAGCTCTGGCCAGTCCTGCTGGAGGCCAGGCCAGGCGTGGGTGAGCTGCAGTGAGAGGCCCCAGCATGGGGGGGGGGTGCTGCAGGGGCATTGGGGGAGCCCCCCCACCGGGCTCCAGGCCTGGGCTTCTTACCTGCCTCTCCCCTTCTGCCCTGCCCCCAGGCGCTGGCGCGAGGGAGCAGAAGCCGTGTGGCCAGCTCACCCTGGTCCACCTCCTCCCCACAGAGGGTCCGGTGCGATCAGCCCTTGTTCTGAGCAGTGACGTGGCTGTGCCCACACGGTGAGAGGTGGCCGGCGCCTCCTGCTGTGCCGGGAGCCTCGCCAGGTGTGATGCGGGATGCCCACCCACCCCCGCTGATTTCCCCGAGTCTGCCCTCGCCCGGGGCGGGGGCTTCTGCCGGCCGGCAGCCCGGCCTCTCCAGCCCCCTGGATAATCGCCCTCATAATCGCCTTCCTTCACACTGCTCCTTTAAAACATATTTCCAGGGTGCTTTTCACGGATAGGGCTTTTAATATTCATCTCAGCGCTGACAGTTTTCCTGCCTTGTTATGGGAGCCGGTGTCGCTTTTTCTTTGTATCTTTGGACAGTCAGTTTATTCGGAGCCACTTAAAGGCTCAAAAGTGATTCTCTTTTATAATTTGAAAAGTTTCATGGGCTGAACATCAACGTGATTGCGCGGCCTGTTTCCCTGCTTCCTGCGCTCCGTCCCCCGCTTGCCCTCAGCGGTCCCCAGCCGCTCTGCTGCATTACGAGCAGTACTCTCAGGGCGCCTCCAGCCAACCCAGCTTTGTCCCGGGCTGGGGGCGTGTTCGGTGTAGAGTCCCAGACAGGCGAGGACAGGGGCGCGGCTCTCGGCTCAGAGCCTCAGGCTGAGCCAGCCGCTCGCTGCCCCATCTCCAGCCCCGCAGGGCTTCCCTTTCCTCATCTTTAAAACGAGTGTCTTGGTTCAGAGCCTGGGCCATCGGTCACATGCCCGCAGGGATCAGGCTGGTCTGAGGAGCGGGCCTGCCGGGTGTGTCAGCCCGAGGAGGGAGCCGTCCACGCAGCAGCGCTGAGTGAGCAGCCGGTGGTCCAGGCTCCCTGAGTGCAGCAGGGCTTCACTCCCGCGGACGGCACTTGTTTTGGGGACAGAGAAGCGCTGGGGGCTGGAGGACAGTGGGGGCCTAGAGAGCAGCTCTGAAGCGGGAAGCTGCCCTCCGGGCCTTCGCCTCCCCTGGAGGCTCAGCTGGTGAAGAATCTGCCTGCAATGCAGGAGACCCGGGTTCGATCCCTGGGTCAGGAAGATCCCCTGGAGAAGGGCATGGCACCCACTCCAGTATCCTTGTCTGGGAAACCCAGGGACAGAGGAGCCTGGCGCCTGCAGTCCAGGGGTCGCAGAGACGGACCCGACTGAGCGACTGACGTGTTCACTTATCGCTTTCGCCTCCTTCTAGGGGCCACCCAGAGTCACCCGGCAGCTAAGCGCCAGGGCTGGGGCAGGACATTCCAATCCCATCCCGGCCCTCAGGGGCTGGCAGCAGGGAGCCGACAGCCCGCCTGGCCCTGATCCCCTCGCCTCTGCTGGACGGGGCTGCAGTGGGGCTGTTGCCAAGCCAAGGCTCACTGTTGCCAGAGGTCTGGGCTTTCAAGAGAAGCCGGAGTCTAGGTTAGCTTACGAGATCTCCTGATTTCCAAATGTTGGCAACTATTTCAAAAATTAAATAAAAAACCCAAACCACATAAACCAAATATCTGTTGTCCAGATTCCACCTGTAGGCTGTTTGCAAGCTCTGGTCTCGGCAAAGAGCTTGTTTCTGCTCTTCCGTGAGCGAGCGTCCGAGGACGTCGTTGAGCGCAGACCTGCTTGACGAGCCCTGCCTGCGGCTGTCACTGGTCGCGTCAGCCGGCCTCGCTGTGACGATGCTGGTCTCCACCAGGCGGGCTGTGGGCGGGAGGCGCTGAGACCGTCCTGCCTGGGTCCCTCCCCGCGGTCGTCTCCCTGCTGCAGCCCTGCATTCCCGGGGACCTGCCCCCTCACGCCTGCCGGCCCCCCCCTCCGCAGGCTGCCGCCGGCACTGGAGTGGTTTTATAACGCTTGCACTTTCAACTGCAGCGAGATAGATGGGCACAATTACCCGGTTCCCAGACCGGGGACATGTGGCCTGGCATACGTGGGGTCACCCTCAGCAGAAACCCCATGTGCCTCCCCAGACCGCGCGCGGAGCCGCCCACCTGGACTCCACTTTGGAAAGGGGTCTCCGCTCGCCACAGACAAGGTGGGGGAGCGTCACACGCGTCCCGGTGTTTTTACTTATAACAGAGGAAGAAATAAAAGTGTACATTTGAGTAGCATATTGCTGCTGCAAAGGGGCCTGGCGGCCTGGGGACAGACCTGCGCTCCCGGGTAACTCAGAGCCGGAATGGCGCCCGGGCCGGGGCTGGTGGTCCCGCAGCTGGCGGACCCCCACGCTGCGGCCCTGTGTGGCCTGCAGGGCTGGGACCCGTCTAGAGGCGACTTCGGTGGGTCTGGTCCTCAGTGCGGCTGACCTGTGCAGTGGGATCACCTGCTTCTTGACCTTTAGGGGTCACCGGTGGGGTGCTGCCCCTGGAGGCGGGAGACCCCTGGGGCAGCTGGTGAGACCTGGGCACCCTGGCTCCCGAGAAGCGACAAGTGTTATTTCGAGATGTCAGTGCATTCTCAAGGCCCCAGGTGTGGCGCAGTCGCCCACAAGGGTGCCCCAGGGAGGGCTAGGACTTAACCCACTGGCCATGGCCGCTACCGGGCTGCTCCCACCCTGTGCTTCCCAGGGAGAGGGCTTGTCTGAGGCCCCACGGTGTCAGGGTGTGGCTGGCGTTCCTGCATCTGGCCTCCCTGAGTCCTAGCATCCCAGGCCCTGAGGCTGGTCAGCCGGCCTGCGGGCACTGTGGGGGCCTCTGAGGTCCACCTGCCGGTCCTGCTGTCTTTGCTGGGACTTGAGGGATTGCTGGAGGATTTGAGGAACCTGCCAGGTCCTGGGGCTTCCCAGGCAGCTCAGGAGGCAAGGAACCCACCTGCGATGCAGGAGGCGTAAGAGACGCAGGTTTGATCCCTGGGTCGGGACGATCTCTTGGAGAAGAAAATGGCAACGCACTCCGGTGTTATCACTGGGGAATCTCACGGACAGACTCTCCGAGAGTCGGACACGACTGAAGCTACTGAGCAGGCACGCAGCACACACGCCTGGATACTGACCAAGCTGGCAGGCTCTGCCCCCCAGGGGAGGCACCGGCAGGGACACGCCAGGCCCCTGGCCCCAGCCCCCACCCCCGACCCTGCCAACCCAGCAGACCGAGGCAGAGGGGCTTTACGGCCCCCATTTACAGATGAAGAAACAGGCTCAGGAAGGGTAGGGAACACAGACACTATGCGATCCCGGTAGAGCGGACAGTACATGCACAGGCCCCAGGGCTGGCCCGGCCCCGGGGTGGACGGCGAGGCAGGAGAGACTTGGAGCAGGGCTGACTCGTGGCCTGGGGCCCCGGGCGTTCTGACGAGAGCCAGGAACTGAACGCAGAGCCTGGAGGGGAGGTGGGCCCAGGGGCTCCCAGCTGCCACCTCCCGGGGTGCACGCGGCGTGTCCACTCTCCTTGAGGCCCCAGCAAGCGGCCACTGTGTCCCTGTGTGAGGGAGAGCAGAGTGGGGCGTTTTTCGGGACTGGCTCAGGACCGGGGCTCCCGAGGTCCCGGGGCTGGTCTCTCCCCATGGCTGAGGCTCTGGTGTGGCCGGGCGCCCAGCCCTGTCCTCTCTGGCTTGTTTGCTGTCTCTGGATCCTGGCTCTCAGGCTCTGGGAGGCTCTGGATCACCTGGGTCCTGTGGAGAGACGCTCCCTGGAGCCACCCAAGGGCGCCCCCAAGTGCAGGCCCCCGAGCTGGATGGGCTCCGGCTGGCCAGGGTCCAGCCCAGGAGGCTGGTGCCCCTTCCCTCCTGCTCCTGCTGGAAGAGGCCCCAGGCAGGGGGTGGGGCGCCTAAACTAGTGGGTGAATAGAGAGGGAGGGCCCCATCCACCTGGAGGAGGCAGTGGGCGATCTCAGTGGGCTCCTGGTGTGGCCTGGGGCGTCGCTGGAGCAGGCACAGGGGAGTGGCTGGCTCCCTAGTGACCCTGGAGCTGCACCTCAAGAAGGATGAAGCCCCTGATTCTTGAGAAGAGAGCTGGGCTTCGGGGGGGCTCCACCGGCAAGACCAGAGGGCAGTCAGCTTGGGCTCTCCTCCCTGCCGCCTTGCCGCCTTCCTGGGCCCTCCTCCAGGCGGCGAAGAGGGGGTGGGTGCTGGGTGCCCGAGGGCCAGGAGCAGCCTGGTGTGGAGGTGACAGGGAGGAGCTGTCACTGGAGAGATGGCTGGCAGGGCAGGGCTGTGTGCTGAGGCTGGAGCTCGGGGCTGCGTCTTGGGGTCAGGGACGGACTGGGCGGCCTGGTGAGGCCGGGTACCGTGGCAGGTCCTGGGGAAGGCAGCCCGGCCGCAGGGCCCTCAGGAAGCTCCCGCCTGGTTTTCGGGGGGGAGACCGAGGCTGAGAGGGCGGCTGTGTCCGGCCTGGGCCCTTCCCGCCTCTCCCTCGCCGGCACCGGGCTCTGAGCCGCTGTCCGCAGAAAACTCTGACGCCCGCGGGCCCCTCTCCAGCCGCATCAGCCCGCACTAGCTGCCCACTGAGGCCGCGGGGGACGTGGCGGGCAGCCTTGATTGTGTCGATGGGAGATGATTTTCAAGGTGAAATTTCTACTTCAGTTGAGTCACTTTCGTTGAAGGCAGCGCACAAAATGCCACCCCGCCCTGCTCCGCACGCTCTGTGCTGCTCCCCGTTGCATTTAAATTTACTTCACTTTCCCTCCCTGACACCTGTTTAAATCAATATCTTCCTCTCCAGGTCGCGGGGAGAATGTGCCCAGCTCTCCACATAGCGCTTCTCAAATCCACTAAAATCAACACAATAATTGAAATATTTTCAAGCTGATTACACCGCAGCCCGAGGCGAGCCTGGTTGCTAAGGGTGAGCTCCGCGGTTGCTAGGGGAGTAAATCATCTTGCATTATTTGATTTTTGTTATAGATATGAAACCGCTACTCCCGCGATTAAATGTCTCTCAGCCTAACACCTATGGGACCTGGGGAGAGAGAAGAGAAAGGCACCAACCTTGACCCTGTCAAATAAATATCTCTAACTTTTCCTGTTCTTGGGCCTCCCAGCCAAACCTGTCTGTGGGCTTTTTTTCTTCCCTTAACCTGACTTTAAATAACAAAGCTGTGGGGACCCAGAGATGAAGAGCGGGAGGCTGTCTGTTCTGTTAACCGCGCGGACCCGCCATCCTTGCAGCCCATTCCCCTCCGGCCTGCGGCTCGGGCTGGCTCAGGTGGGCTCGGAGGACCAAGCCCCCTCCCGGCGGCGGGGCTTCCTGCCGACGAGCGGATGGGGCACTAACGAATGCCCTCCTCCGCCCACCTGCTATCCCCTTCTCTAGAGAATCTGACCCTGGCTTTGGCCCGGCTTCTCCAGTGGCTCAGCGGTAAAGAACCCGCCTCCAGGCAGGAGCCACAGGAGACGCGGGTTCGATCCCTGGGTCGGGAAGATCCCCTGGAGGACAGCGTGGAAACCCATTCCAGTATTCTTGCTGGAGAATCCCATGGACAGAGGAGTCTGGGAGCTGCAGTCCGTGGGATCGCGAAGAGTTGGACGTGACCGGAGTGACGAGCACGCACACGCCTTCCTCACACACTGGCCCTGGCCCGGGGGTCTGGGAGCGAGGCTGAGCTCCCAGGCACAGGATGCGGGACCGCAGTGCACAGGCCGCTCGCCCTCTGGCCCCGGGACGGCGCCGAGCTCCCGCTGCTGGAGGCAGGCATGGGGCGTCCTCACCTGCTCCTGCTCTTCTACTCGTCTGAGGAACGTGCCCCCCACACCCCTCCTGCCCCTCTCTGAGCTGTCAGGCAGCCTGCCCCAGCCAGCACCCTCGGGAAAGTGGGGGCGTCTCTGTCCAGCCGACGGCAGCAGGGGGGCAGTGAGGCTGCCCTGCTGGGAGCCCGCCCGCTGTCCCGGAACGAGCCTGGGGGAGCTAGCAGGCAGCACACACGCCTGTCGGTGGGATGGTTCGCGGGGACGCTGAGTGCCGGGCGGGGAGCCGGGGGCCGTCCCCCAGTCCTCCGCCTGCCCCAGGGAGGCCAGATCTGGCTCCAGAGCACTGTTGCCCCCAGAGTGCCCCGGCCCCCAGCCCTGCAGGGCAGCACCCCGTGTGTCTCAGAGCTCACTGCCTGGCACCCCAGCCCCTCAGGGCTGCCAAAGCCCTGCTTGCCACCCCTGAGAGCCTGGCCCTTCAGAACTCAGTCGGGTCACTTATTAGAGGTCCTCGCTGACCCCTGCAGCCACCCACGCCTCCTGCACCCCCACCAGCTCAGCAGCCGGGGTCCGAGTGCTTCCTCCGGAGCGTTCGGTGCCCGACGGGGAGGCCATCAGCCACCCACTCACAGCTGGTGCAGAGGCTGGGATCAAGCCAGGCCTGCTGGGTCACCCAGCTGGACTGCAGAGTGGAAGCTGAGCCCGCTGGGGTGCCCCGGGCCACGGCACTGGCCTGAACACTCACCCGCCCCCCGCCAGGCGCACCTGGCCTCCCTGGATCCCCCGTGCGCCCTCACTGGGTCTCGTGGCGAGAATGGCTCCCAGGCGAGAAAGGCCGTGTGCGCAGCAGCTGAGAGCAGGGCTGGGGTGGCCTTGGTGAGGCCGTGGGTCTGTGAAGCCGTCCCCTGCGGGTATTCAGGCTGGGCCAGGCCAGCCAGACCTTGGGGCGGACACGCGGAGGCCTTGTACATGTAGCCCCACGATTTACCTTCTCATCTAACCTCTCGAGTCTCCCCCAGTTGCAGATGAGGAAACAGGTTCAGGAAGCTCCTCCCACCTGCCTGAGGGTGAGCAGGGCGGAGGCTGGGGAGGGGCAGGCTCCGTGGAAGTTGGCCCTGGAGCCCTTCCCCGGCCCCAGCCCGGGTCAGCGTGTCCTCCGATATCTGAGGCCTTGGAAAGGGCCTGGAGGGACCCCTGGGCAGACGTGGAGCCCACCTGGACGGCTGGGCCTCGGGCTACAGCCCACCCAGCCCCACATCAGACCACGCTTAGGTGTGCCGGCCCCCCATCAGAGCCCACGGTGGTCCCGAGAGGTGTCTCCTGCCCGCCCCCTAGAGGAGCCTCTGGAGCTGGGGAGGCAGCTTGCCCAGCAGGCAGGCGGGGGGACCAGAGTCCCCCCAGCTCTCCCCTCTTCTCCCCTGGCCCCGGGCCCCTGGCACCTGGAGGTCAGGAGCGCTGCCCCCCGGGGACCTGGCCTCTGTCGCCCTCCCCCTTGGGCGGCGGGTGTCGGGAGCCTCACGTTCCTCCACCAAGTGGCCTTAGGTGAAGGCCCCATGGCCGCAGCCTCCTCGTGAAGAACAGGGGTGCCCCGAGTGGCCTGTGGCCGCAGGAGGGGCGTGCGGCAGGCCTTCGTGCCGGCGCTGCTGGCTCCCAGGAGGGCGCGGGTTCTCTGCCCTCGAGGGCCTCTGTCCAAGGCGGTCACGCCTCCTCCGCTGTGACCTCCGCTGTGACCTCCGCTTGGGGTGCCTGTCCCCGTCTCTCAGTCCCGAACTCCTACTCACCCGTCAAGGCCCACCCAGTCACCTCCTCCTCCGCAAGGCCTTTCCTTTCCTGAGGCCGGCGGGCGTGCTCCCGTGACAGTACACGCGAGGGCCCAGGACTGCGCCACCCTCAGGAGCAGGGGCCTCGTCTCACTCAGCGTGTGTCCCTCGCCCCGAGCCGGCTTTGGCGAATCTTTGCCAGAAGCATCCACAGGCAGGGGCGCCCTCTCTGGCTTATCTGGCTTAGCCCTGGGCCCAGGGTGACCTCTCTGTCCCCTGGTCTGGCTGCTCCAGCTTGGGGGCGGGTGGCTAGCAGCCCGCACGGGCCTGGGGTGGGCTGGGGGTGGCCTCCTCTGCCGCAGCTGAGGTCGGGGAGCGCCGGGGGCTCGACCGGAGGGCACCTGAATTCTGGAAGGAGACCTCAGATATGGCAGCCGTGGGGAGCCCTGACCTCCACTGACACCCAGGTCCGGGGGGGCCTTTCAGGGGTAAGCGTGTGCTAGCAGCCCGCACGGGCCTGGGGTGGGCTGGGGGTGGCCTCCTCTGCCGCAGCTGAGGTCGGGGAGCGCCGGGGGCTCGACCGGAGGGCACCTGAATTCTGGAAGGAGACCTCAGATATGGCAGCCGTGGGGAGCCCTGACCTCCACTGACACCCAGGTCCGGGGGGGCCTTTCAGGGGTAAGCGTGTCCCAGACCATCTGAGGCGGGGGCACAGGTGGGGCTGAGGGGACCCCCTGGATGACTGGAGTCCTACCTGGAGGCCCAGGCCCCGGGT
>SJYC01033079.1:0-18753 GCA_006408675.1 Madoqua kirkii | reverse complement strand
GCCTGGCCATCGCAGCCCATGTCATGTGGTCGTGTGAACGCCCCATGTCACCCAGCCTGGGGTGAGAGGCAGAGCCCGGGAAGGCGCAAGCTGGGCGTGATCAGGGGCCCCACTGGGGCCAGGAGGGCTGGGAAATGCCATTTCTCTGGAGCCAGGGAAGGAATGGGCTGGAAGCCTGCAGAGCTGGCCCGCAGTAAAGCAGGGCACCAAACATTTTCCTAGGACACGTTATTTCAGAAGTCAGGGGCGTCCCTGGCCCAGTGGCTAAGACTGCGCTCCCACGGCAGGGCCCGAGGTTTGATCTTTGGTCAGGCACCAGATGTGTATAAGAGACAGGCCCACCCTGCGCTCACTCATGCCAAGAAACAGCCTGCAAATGACAAGCCTCGTTTTCAGAGGAAATGGAGGCTGCTGCTGCTGAGCCGCTTCCGTCGTGTCTGACTCTGTGCGACCCATAGACGGCAGCCCACCAGGCTCCCCCGTCCCTGGGATTCTCCAGGCAAGAGCACTGGAGTGGGTGCCACTGCCTTCTCCGAATGGAGGCTTGGGGACCTCCAGTAGCTTGCCTGGCACTGTGCAGCTGGAAAGTGGGCGAGCACCAGAGGAACGGCCCTTCCAGGATTGTGCAGTGTGCAACCTGTACCGCCATCCGAGACCCGCACCAGCGTTCAACCCAGGTCAACCTGAGCTGCAGGACTTTCCCATGTGGCCCCAAGTCCTGTGCCAGAACCATGCAAATGAGACGTTGTCCTCGTCCTCAAGGAACTCAGAAACTAGAGAGAGAGAGAGGAGCGTCTAAGGCCACATCCCCCGGAACACACAGGATCTCATCTGATCTCGGAAGCTAAGCAGGACCCGGCCTGGATGGTACTTGGACGGGAGCGAGCGAGGAGGGAAGGTGATAATGATGATGCCGGTGCTGATGGGACAGACGCTGAGGATCCCGGTGATGAAGGTGATGGTGGTGACGGTGACCAGCCTTTATCCAGTGCCCTTCATGTGCCGGGCACTGGCTGTCTTCCAGAGAAAGCATTTGGGTGGTGGGTAATGCCTGTCTATTTGGTCAAGGAAGGGCTGCTATTTCCACCTAAGTCCACACAATTTCTGGGTCTGGGCTGGACCAAGGCCTGGGGGAGGCTGGGTGAAAGGGGCTAGGACTGGGGACTGTGCAGACGAGCCCACGCCCCGTCCCAGCAGAAGGAGAGGAAATGTGATGGGCAGAGCCGATCCGCACGGAGTAGGGGGGTGAGGGAGACACGGTCCTTCCCTGGCGGGGTGATGCCAGCCCAGCAGTGAGGAGACAAGCAGCGGGGGGACGGAAAGCCCCCGGGGGTGCAGGGGTCAGGGGCCTGTGGGGGGCCCACCTGCCCACGTTCCTGTTCTGCAGGTGGGGGTTGGGTCCTGCAGAAAAGTGAGTGTTAGTCACTGAGTCGTGTCCGACTCTTTGCAACCCTGTAGACTGTAGCCCACCAGGCTCCTCTGTCCGTGGGATTCTCTAGGCAAGAATACTGGAGTGGGTTGCCATTTCCTTCTGGAGGGGATCCTCTCAGTCCGGGAATCGAGCTTGGGTCTCCCGCTTTGCAGGCACATCCTTTATTCCCCGCCCAGCTTCTCAGGCTCCCAGGCCAGTACCCCCTGCCCCGGGTCACCCTGGCCAGGAGCCAGACAGCGGGAGATGCCCCCCGCCCAGCCCCAGCCCGGCTCCGTCCCCACCCAGCCCTAAGCTCTCCGCACTGCCGCCGCTCAGCCAGGCCTCCCTGTGAGAGTCGCCCTGGAGGCTCCAGGCCCGGCTGCCCGGGTTCCTCCTGCCTCCTGTCCACTGGTCCGGCCTCTGTGGCCCTGTGGGGCCGCCCTCTCCCCTGGGGCAGCATGAGGGGAAAATTCTTCTTTCCCGACAGCAGTCTCCACGTCTGCCACAGTACACATCTGATTAAAACCGCCTTCGGTGCAAATGTCAAGCTGGCAGGGTGGCCTCAGGCCATCTGGCAGGAGGATTGGGGTGCAGTCATCACAGACGAGCTGTCTGGCCCATCACAGGGGGCTGCGGTGGGGCGAGCAGAGGTGAGCAGGCGTCCAGAGGGGCCACGGCGGTGCTGTGGGGTGGGCGGACCACGGAGCAGGCGGGAAGATGCGCCGTCTGAACTCTCTCCCGGCCAGCTGCTGGGTGACCGGAATGGGTCTCGTCCTGTCTCTGGGCTTTCTCTGTGGACTGGGCCTAGGAGCTGCCGCTGCCCAGAGGGTGCTGTTGGAGCCAGGCTGGAGGGTGCCAGAGGGGCCTAGGAGAGCTGCCACCCTGCCCAGGGCCCTGGAGGCAGCAGAGGGTGGGCGGGGCCAGATGCCAGGCTGTGGAGTGGGGCCGGGCGATGGCCAGGGGATGCCCCGGCCGCCTCAGCCCGTGCCTGCTGGTTGGCGTCTGGCCGCGGCCCAGCTCCCCTTCCTCCGTCCACTGGGCTGCCTCCCCGGTGGCAGGCCACGGCCAGCCCCGCTGGCCCGACATTGAAGCCTCCCTCCCGTAATTGGCAATTTTGTCATATTTATTCACAACAGATCGGATTGTCGGGAGCTCGTGGGGCTCTCCAGAGGCCTGCCGTGAAATCAGTTTGAAATGGCGTGTCAGGCTCTTCTCTCCCTGATGCAGCGACCATCTGGCTACCGGGCCGGGGCTGGGCCGACATGCTGACCTGGGAACTGCGGCTAGGCCGTTCCTGGGGGCCACGTCCGCGGCCTCCCCGAGGGCTGGGCTCCTGCTGGGGGTGCCTAGACGGGGTGGGGGCAGGCATGAGGCTGAGAGCTCCCAGGTCCCCACGTCCAGGGCCTCCCCGTGGGCTGAGCTCCAGGGGGGTCCTAGGCGGGGCAGGCTTGAGGCTGAGAGCGCCTGGGCAGGCCAGGCCCTGCCAGGGTGGGCGCTGCCCGAGAGGAGCCACCCCACCGGACCCCGGTCCTCAGCCTGGGCACCGGGTCGTGTGTGCGGGGACGTGTGTGGCCCAGAGCAGGTGTGCACTTGCGTGAGACGTGTGCTCCACCACGCAGGCATGTGCCCGGGCCGCGGGATCCCGCGCCACGAGACAGCTGGCTGTGACAAGCACCTGGCTGAGAAGAATTGAGTGGCGAGGCCTTGATGGAGTCCACGTCCGTCTGGGAAACGTCCAGTCCTAGCCGCCCTCGGGGCCCTGCCCTTCATCGGGGCCCTGCCTGCCCTCTGGGCCCTGCCCCCAGCGGCCTGGCCATCGCAGCCCATGTCATGTGGTCGTGTGAACGCCCCATGTCACCCAGCCTGGGGTGAGAGGCAGAGCCCGGGAAGGCGCAAGCTGGGCGTGATCAGGTGGCCCCACTGGGGCCAGGAGGGCTGGGAAATGCCATTTCTCTGGAGCCAGGGAAGGAATGGGCTGGAAGCCTGCAGAGCTGGCCCGCAGTAAAGCAGGGCACCAAACATTTTCCTAGGACACGTTATTTCAGAAGTCAGGGGCGTCCCTGGCCCAGTGGCTAAGACTGCGCTCCCACGGCAGGGCCCGAGGTTTGATCTTTGGTCAGGCAACTAGAGCCGTATGCTGCAATAGGGGTCCCACGTGCCACCGCTGAGCCCCCAGGTGCCGAAAAATAAGTAAATATTTTAAAAAATAAATGGGGCCGCTTCACACCCACTGCGTGCGTGAGTGAAGTTGCTTCCGTCGTCTCCGACCCCTTGCAATCCTGTGCACCGTGCTCCGCCAGGCTCCTCTGTCCGTGGGATTCTCCTGCCAGGAAGACTGGAGTGGGTTGGCACTCCCTCCTCCAGGGGATCTTCCTGACCCAGGGGGTGAGTCCACATCTCGTACGTCTCCTGCGCTGGCGTTGGCGGGCAGGCTCTCTATCACTGGCGCCACTGGGGAGCCCTGCCGTCTGTTAGGATGACTTACGCATCCACGTCAGAGGGGCCCAGGCTGGACTGCTGCCCGGGCGGGCTGCCTGAGGCCTCTCTGCCCCTCCAGGCCCCCTCTCCATTTGTCAGCCACACCTGGATCTCAGGCTCAGCACCTCTGCTCGCTGGCCAGGAGGCAGCGGGCAGCTGAGGGCCCTGTCTGGCCCCTGGCTCCTCGGCCTGTAAAGGGGGTGGGCGCGTTGCCTTCCCTCCAGCCCTTCCGGGACAAGCCAGACGTCTGCTCTGAAGCCTGCAGGAGGGACGGGGCGTGGGAGCTGCGGGCGGGGTCGTCAGGAGAGGCCGTGCCAGCGCCTGCCCACGGTCTGGCCCTCGTGTCTGTGTGCCTGTGACGTAGGGACCGTGGCAAGAGCCCAGGGACTCGGCAGGAGCCCCTCCCCCAGCCGGGGGTGGCGAGTTGTGGGGGCGGCTCCTGGTCGTCAGGCTAAGTGGGTGTTTGCATGTCTGACTCAGGAGCTGGGTTTGCTATTTTCCTAAGGATTAGGGGTGGCCCAGCTCTTCACACAGCATGGCCTGGGCTGAGCCTCACCACGTGGGGCCCTGGGGTAGGCAACCGAATGCCCTCTGCCACCCTCAGGCCTACGCTGCCCAAAACGGGGGCCGCCAGCCGCCAAGCTGGGAGGCGCTGTGCGTGCAGAGTCGGAGGCTCAGAGGCATGCAGCAACTCTGCTGGTCTTCACCGCCTTTGAGACGATGACCTTTGGGATCCATCGGGCTAAAGTATGTCAAGGTTAATTTCCCCAGCTTCTTTTCACTTCTGCCACTACGGCTTCTGGAAAATTCTGAATCACGTACCTCTGTGGTTCTGTTCTATTTCTCAGGACGGTGCTGCTACGAATAATGTTACCACGTGCGCTTTCAAGGATGTAAAGCGGGATGGGGCTGTAGGCGGGATGGGGGAGGCCGGAGCCTGGGCCTGTGAGAGGCGGGGTTGGACCTGGTGACTCACCTGATCAGCAGGTTGTGGTGGGAGCGATGTCTGGACCCCAAAGCCAGGTCATGAGGAGGCGAGCGGCTTCTCGCGCGCGACCCTGAGCTGCCAGGGAAGAAGTCTGTTTCCTGGAGAGGCCCTCGGCTGTCTGAGTCCGTCTGCTGCCCCGCCTGAGCCCAGCCTTCCAGCCGAGCTCCCCCACGAGGGCTCCCCAGACCAGCCCCAGGGCAGCCGAGAGCCGCTGAGTGACTTCAGACGATGGCACGTGGAGCAGCAGAGCTGCCCGGCTGAGCCCTGCCCGAGCTCCTGGCAGACACCAGCGGGGGCAGTGAAACGGCTGTGGCCACAGCTGCTGACTGGCTGGGCTAGCTTGTTACGCAGCAGAAGACCAGACACGCGGATGCATGACCTGTTCCAGCTCCAAGGCGTCCCACCGATGCCTTCAGGGCTCAGGGTCCCGTTTCAGACTCCCTCAGTGCCCTTGGTCATCACGGGTATTCGGTGCCTTCAGTCTGGAGTGGCTGTTCCTCGACTCCAGGAACTGACAGCCTGCAGGGCAACAGGCCCTCGCGTGCGTCACGCTCAGCGGGGTTGCTGGTCTCCAGTCCGGCAGGAGTCGCTGCCCGAGGAGGTGGGGCCTGGGCCTCAGCACCCAGGGTCTGCGCCCGCAACGGGCCTGAGCCATGCCCACACCTGCAGCTCCTGCTCCTGCGACACAGGCCACGGCCCTGGGTGACCCAGTCAGTGCCCCAAAGAAGGGCCCAAGTGCCCGCTGAGTGGGCAGCCGCCAGCACACGCCCCAGGGTGAGGGTGCCAGGGTGTGCTTGGCGTGTGCTCACAGACACGTGTCCACATGCACATCGGGTGAGGCCACGCACAGTGAGTCCTCCCACGGCGCCTGTGTGGTCTGACACGTGTGTTCCTGTGTGCCTGTGGTCTCTGGGTCCGTGTGCTCACGCTGCAGGAGCTGAGGGGCTGGAGGTGTATGAGGACGCCTTAGAGAGGGTGGATGCGATTGCACGCGTGTGTGTGCGTGTTTCCACAAACGCCCACCGTGTGTTCGCGTGTCTGAGGCCTCCTGTTCACATGAAGGCATGTGGCGTGCCCTCCGTGAGCACACCTGTGAGTGTGTGTGTGTGTGTGGCCCCCAGGCAGCTCTCCGGGCGGGAGGAGCTGTTTGTGTCTGAGCACATCTGTGTCTGTACACCTGGACATGAGTGTGCATGGGAAGTGCTGCTGGGGGGGGTGGAGGGCGGGAGAGACCCCACGGAGTCAGGCCAGGTCAGCCCCTAAACATGCTGACCCCACGCCCCCACCGTCCTGGGGGCAGTCAGGCGCCTGCCCAGCCCAGCAGCCCGCCCTGGAGAGGAGCCCGCTCTCTCCCTCTCGGGTCCCAGGCTCCTCGGAGCTCAGAACCTGGTCCCAGAGCACCCGGAGCACCCGACCCCACCCCACGCCCTGGGCGCCCACCACCCACCTGCCATCACCGCCGGTCAGCGAGGGGCAGACGGCTTCTTCCCACAACGTGGCTGCTGGGAGGAGGGCCGGGCCACGAGCACCGGAGGTTCCTGTGGGGCAGAGGTGCCGGGGGTGCCGGCCAGAGTCAGCTGCAGCTGGGCCAGGGCCGCCTGAGGCCCCGCTCTTGGGCTCAGCCTCGTGGGATCCAAGCCAAGGAGAGCGAGAGCTGGCCGACAGGCCCAGGGGGTCTCAGACCCATCCCAGGATGCCGGCGGGCCGGGGTCCTGCCTCTCGCGGTCTGGGCGCTCCAGCCCTACCTGCCCGCCCCCTGCCTGCCAGCAGTGGGGTCCCCGCGTGATCACTGCGGGAGCGCTCTTACACCGGCTGAGCCCAGCAGCGTGCGCCGAGGAGCTGGGCAGCTGGGGAGTGCCTCCGAGCCTCGGTCTCTGCTTCTATAAATGGGGGACGTGGCCCAGCCTCGCCTGCCACGGCCGGCGAGGGGCTGGGAGGCCGCCTCCCGCTGGGCCTGAGCCTCAGGGAGCCTCCGCTGTGCCCTCAGCCCCACGGTGGGGGGACCATTGATCCTCGAGATGGGGGGCTGTCCATGCAGGCAGGCGGCGTGTCCCCCATCGACCAGACGCATCATCAGCTGGCTCCCTCCACTCTGCGATAACGAGCCGATCTCACAGTGCCGTGGGGCCTAATTGGCAGGACCGGCAGGTGCGTGCCTGTCTGGGAGCCTGGCTGTGCACCCCCGGCCCCTGCAGCTTGAGGCGGGCAGTGGAGCGGGGCCCAGAGGGGTCTGGCCCTGTGGGCTGCAGGCCGAGGCCCCCTGGTTTCTGGAGGAAACACCCAAGGCAGGTTGTCAGCAAGGATATCAGCGAGATAAGGGACCAGATCCTGGGCCCCCCCACAAGCCCAGAGGCAGCCTGGACTGTCCCACAGGAGGGGAGCAGGCAGGGGCTGGGAAGAGGAGAGGCAGGCATGTGGTGTGGGAACCCCGGGCCCCTGGCTCCTGGAGCAAAGGAGGCCGAGGTTACTCACACAGGAAAGAGAGCGGCGGGGCAGCCCCAGGGGCCGCAGGACAGGGGTGATGGCTTCAGGTGCAGGAAGACGGTCGCTCACCTCCTCAACCATTCTGTCCTGCCCTTGGGGAGCCCTCATGGGCCTGGGCAAGTGAGGGCTGGGGGACTGAGGCCGCCCGGAAGGTAGTGAGCTGCCTGTCCATGGGGGTGTGCGAGCCAGAGGCCTGAAGGAGGACTCCAGCTCTGCATGAGACAGGAATGCTCTCAGCGTGGACGCGCTAAACCTCAGGAATGCCCCCGGGGGTCTGCTCAGCTGAGCACGGTGCTCCGGCGGCTGCAGGGAACCAGGTCCTGGTCCCCGGAGACCCTCTCCCAAGGGAGGACCCGAAGCGGGAGGACCTGGCTGGGCTGCTGACTCTGCACCAGGCCCATCGCTGGCTTGGCCGGGGGCTCTCCTCACCCAATGCCCCCAGCGCCTGGAATCCAGCCGCTCCCCCATCAGGTGGTCTCCGATGGGAGTGGCCCCGGCAGGGACACTGATGCCCCGAGGATGGCAGACCGCCCGCTCCCTCCAAGGCCCGCCGCCCAGCTGCAGCTGTCCGTGCCCACTGCTCCTGCCCCGACGTCCCCAGCTGCGTGCCCCCGACTCACAGCCACCGGGCTGGGGTCCTCTGTGCTCCTCACATGGGGTGATCGGGGCCTCTGCACTTGGTGAGGCCTGACTGTGGGCCAGGGAGACTCTGCCCTGGCTGTTCGGCCAGGCCGTCAAAGAACCCCTTGTTCACAGCTCTGCCTCCAGAGACGCCGTGTTGGCAGCTCGAGGCAGGCCATGCGGGGGACGTGTTCCCACCACGGAAACCCTCAAACACCACCATCTTATTTTACTTCTAGGACGCATCCAGCGGCTCCTCTGCTCCCAGGTTCCGGACAAGGACGAGGAGCCGGGGCGGGAGCAGGGCGCCTGGGCCCCCGCCTGGCTGCAGGGGGACCCAGGAAGGCGGCTGTTGCCGGGGCACCGGGTGGCCACCGGCCAGACAGGTGTGCGGCCGCCGCGGCCCCGCGCCCGGCCCATCCATCAGGCCGCTAATCTTTCAGCATCCGCTGGCCTCTCGCGGGCGTGATGGATGGGCTCCCGGCCTCGCCGACCGCTGCGAAATCACTCAGCGGCCAGACAAGCCCTAAATCTGACGCACGGAGTGTTGAAAGGAGGAATGTCTGTTTTCATAACCTACCTCAGTTACAATAAATATTTAAAATGCACATTAACATCCTCTCGCCGCACAATCGGCCTCTGTGGCCCCGGCCGCGCAGATTTAATTAGCTCCGGGCTTCCCTGGCTGGCCGCGCTCGCCCGTGGACGCAAGGCCCCTGTTTTCTTAAACTCCGGGCGCCGCTGGGCTGACACAGAGCCTTTGTCTGGCTTGGCGAACCCCGCCAGCCGCCAGCGCTGCGCAGGGCGGGTCTCTGGACTGTGGGTGCCCATGGATGGGTCCCAGGGAGTCCTGCCTGCTGGCCTGTGGGCCCGTGCTCACTGGAGCCCCCCCAACACTCCCCTGTCCCAGGGGCAGGAAGATTACAACCAAGAAATGAGAGTGGAGCCGAAACCCTGATCCGGGGAAGCTGTCCCAGGATTGTGCCCACCCCAGCAGGTGGCCCAGAGCCAGGCCCACTTGCCTCCCTTCCGCCCTGGGCCTCCATTCCTTGGCTGGCAGGACCCCACCCTTCCCGGGGGCCGTGTGGGTGCCCCTGCTAAGCCCCTTTGGGACCTTCTCACCAAGGTGCACGGACCCTTTCAGGTGGGGGCGATGATGCCCATTGGAGAGATGAGAAAACTGAGGCTCAACGTGGAGAGGGAACTCCTGGGTCACCTGGATTTCTCGGGTGCCCCAGGTCTCGGACCAGCCCCACGCGGCCGGCCGGCTGGCCAGCCTGCCAGCTCAGCTGCTCCTTCACTCACGTCGTCCACTCACCCAGGAGCTCCTTTTACCCAGCACCGTGCTCCCCCCTCCCTCCCCCGTCCCCTTATTTATGCACCTACAGGTGTGGGCTGCCCGCCCCCTCCCCTCGCCCAGGAGCTCCTCCCTGGGGCCCCAGCATCCCCTGTGGCAGCTCACGCAGGCATCCAGGGGTCACTGAGAGCTCACAACCCCAGCACCCGGAACACTCTGCAAAACCCACAAACCGCATCTCAAAACCACATCTGTTTTGCTCACAAACCTGCACCTCAGCCAGACGGGCTGGTCCCCGCTCTACCTGGGGCCCCATCAGCTGGAACCACCTGCCAGCACCCGCGTCATGGGCGGGCGCCGGGGCTGCAGCGCCTCCCGGGGCCCGGGCCTCCTCACAGCCCGCAGGAGGCAGCCAGGGCCGGGTCTGGAGCGTAGGCAGGCGGAGGCTGCAGCCCTTGTTCCCCTTGAGCTGGACACCGCGTGCTGCCCTCCTGCCTGGCAATGTTCCGTGGGAGTGGGGCTCTAAGCTGGGCCCACCTTCCAGGGCAGGGGAAATAGACCCTTCTCTTGCTGGAGGAGAGGAAGTTTCTAGAAGGGCATGTAGTGTGGGAGATGCTGTTGCAGCCGTCCTTGGAAAGCGCACCTGGTCACATGAGGCATTGGCACCACGTAAGGCTGAGAGGGTAAGCCCTGACCCTGCCCTTAGTCCACACCCAGTCTACTCTGGGGCTCAGCCTGGGGTCACCACTTCAGGGAAGCCTTCCCTGATTTCTGCCCAGACCTATTCCTTTATCCTTCAGAGCACAGGCCCCGTCTGCAGCTGTGTATAATGTTCAAGTGTTGTTAATTAGCAAATGTCAGTCTCTACACCTCAACTCTACCGCCAGACCATAGGTCCTAGACCTTAGCATAGATCCTGGCATTCAGCGGGTGCTCAATATACACGTGTCAAAAGAAGGGAGAGCTGACACACTTCTGTCAGGCAGAGTCCACCAGGGAAAGTGCAGGTTGACCTGCACATAACTCAGGTTGGTAGACAGACACACAGACACGTAGATACCGCCCGTAATCGGTGGCTGAGGTGGGGGCTGGCAGGCAGGGCCACAGTCCGCAGGCAGGCCTCCAGGAGGGCAGCTGGAACTCCCGGGCACAGGCTGGAGCTGCCGGCCACCCTGGAATTCCCTCTTGCTCAGGAAAGCTCGGTTCTGCTCCAAAGCCGGTAGTTGATGTAATCCCACCACCAGGTAATCTAGGATCATCTCCTGGACTTAAAGGCAGCTGCCTGTCCACCCCAGCCTCACCTGTCCATACCAGCCCCATCTGTCCACGCCGGCCACACTCATACACGCCAGCCACATCTACCAAACGCCCCCAGCAGCGCCTAGGAAGCCTCTGGATCTCAGGAGCAGAGACCCAGCCCCCAGGGTGCGTAGCAGGGTCTCGCCCCCTCCCTCCTGACCTCTCTCCCAGGGATGGATGCCAAGATGAGCCCCCGGAGAGCGCCGCAGGCCTGGGGCTTCCTGAGGCAGTTTCTCCCCGGAGTGTGGGGGGTCACTGAGCCTCAGAGAGTCTGGAGTCCGGCCAAGATGCTCTCTCCAGCAGGAGAGGCGGGCCTGTGAGCAGACGACCGAGATGCTCCCTGAAGAGCGCCACAGGGGAGCTGGACCACAGGGCCCACGGGGCGCGGGCACGCCTGTCCACGGGGCACGGGCACGCCTGTCCACGGGGCGCAGGCACGCCTGTCCACGGGGCGCGGGCACGCCTGTCCATGGGGTGCGGGGCACGCCTGTCCACGGGGCACGCCTGTCCACGGGGCACGCCTGTCCACGGGGCACACCTGTCCACGGGGCACGCCTCTCCATGGGGCATGGGGCATGCCTGTCCACGGGGCACGCCTGTCCACAGAGCGCAGGGCATGCCTGTTTGCAGGGCCCACGGGGCCTGGGGCATGCCTGTCCGCGGGGCCCATGGAGCGTGGACAGCCGTGTCCAGAGCTGGATTTGATGTGCGTGTGTGGGTGTGTGTGTGCAAGCACGCGTGTGTGCACGTGTCTGCACATGTGTGTACGTGCAGCCCTGCGCAGAGCATTCTAGAAGTGCAGCGGAGGCCGCCTGCCTCACCCGACCTGGTCTTAGGGTACGGGTATCCCTCCAGCCCCTACCCGTGCCTCCAAGTTGCCACAAGCCCGGCCAGAGTCCAGGAGCCGGGTACAGGCCCCCTCACAATGGGGCCATGCTTTTCTTTGAGGCCATGTTTTAAAACCACCCTCACTGACGTGGTGGGATAGATTTCCAGAAAAATCACCCTGGCTGGAAGCCAGGAGCGGAGGCCAGAGGCTGGAGGCCTGTGAGCTTTGCTCCTCCGAGCAGATCACAACCCCCTCTGCAGAGGAGTGGAGGGCGGGCCGGGGAGAGGAGAGGCACCCCGGGCTGGGGGCTGAGCAAGGACGCACAGACAGAGGGGTCACAGGGCCGGCCAGAGGGCTTGGAGAGATTTTCAGGACTTTTCTGGAGCAGGAGGGACTGGCAAGTCCTAAGCGGCCAGCTCTGCCCTGAGGAGATCTGGGGGACGGACCCTCCGGCGCGTCTGGACCAGCCCCCTGCTCGACTAAGCCCGGCCAGCCTGCCTGCCCGCGGGTGGCCGAGGCCCCGGAGCGGGCGCGGCGCGGAGCCCCGCCAGCCGGCGATCCGCAGGCGCCGCTGTGGCTGCCACCCGCCCGCGCCTGTTTATGGAGCGGAGGGTAAGTGTTTAATTAGTCGCCTAATTGCCTGGGTAATTGGGAGACGTACTCAGCACTCCAAGTAATCAGTCGGAACAGGCTTCAAAATATCTGGCCCAATATTCATTAGTGCAGTTCAATCGTTACACAGTTACCGTGTTTGGTTCATGACAAGGCCCAGCAAACAGCTGTGTGCCCTGCAGCCACCCGCAAGCCCTGCCAGGCGGGCCGCCCCCCACAGGCCCAAGCCCCAGGCCTCCGTATCCCCCCTCCCCCGGTCACCCTCCTCCTCGCCTCCTGCACCCCCAGGGAGGGGACCAAGTTCCTGGGGCGGCGGGGCTGGGGCGAGGGGCTCTGGCCCATCCGCGGTACCTCCGCGTGCAGGGCCCTTTGTAGCTCACAGAGCAGGAGCCCATCCTCAGGACTCTGACGCTCTGACAGCCCCGCAAGGTGAAAACCATCAACGTGCCCATTGTACAGATAGGGAAGCTGAGGCCAGAGGGACCAAGGAGCCCGAAGTGGAGCCAGGTCTCCCCCAGGATCAGCAGCCCCTGGAGGTGGGCCCAGAACCCTGTCCCTGCAGGAGGGGTTGTCATCAGCGGGGGAAGCGCCTGGTGGCAGAGGACTGTGTGTGGGAGCAGGGGGTTGGGCCCGTGGAGGGAGGCTGAGCCCTCGCCCGATGCCTGCTTCTGTGAGCAGGCGAGTGCCAGCTGCCCCGTGCTGGTCACCTGCATCCTCTGTGACCCACTCTTGGGTCCTTCCCAGCACCAGGCTCTTGCTCTGCTGGGGGGGGGGGCACGGCAGCGTCTAGGTGAGCCTGACACCCACCCCTGCCGATGTCCTCGGGGCGCCTGGCATTGGGGGGACATGCTGCCGGAGGCCTTATGGGGCAAGTCGGGGGGTGCTCCTCCAAGCTTGAGCTCAGGGCCTGAAGGAGGGGGCAGAGGCAAGTGGGGAGAGGGGAGGGAAAAGCACTCCACGTTGATGGAACAGAAGCTGCAAGGTCCCTGAGGCAAGGGGAAGGCAGGAGGCCCTGGAGCCGCGGGTAGAGCTGGGGAGACGGCGGGAGGGGCCAGGGGAGGGGTCTTGTTCTGGGAGTCGGGGGCCCTGTGGGGACGATTAAGGGGACAGGGTGCAGTCCCTGGGCGGGGAGGATCCCCTGGAGGAGGGCATGGCGTCCAGCCCCGGCAGCATCCCTGCCTGGAAAATCCCGCTGACAGAGGGCCTGGCGGGCTACAGCCCATGGGGTCGCAGAGCCGGACACGAGCAGGAGCGTGAGGAAGCCGGCACGAGGCTGTTCACCTGACGTTTTTAAAAGGTCAGCTCCGAGGAGGGTGGACGGGGCCTGAGGGGCCAGGGCCCGGGGAGCGGGGGTGCTGTGGGCTCGGGCTCCGGGCTACTTGGGCCCGGGAGGGGCTCGGCCTCTGAAGCCCACGGCCCTGCCTCCAGCCCGCCTGCCCGCCCGCTGCCCCGGGCCGGTCCAGCGGGGCTCCTGCCTGCCTCCTCCCTCAGGCTGGCCCACAGCTTCTGGAACGGCCTCCCTGTTAAATCTCCTGCCCCAGAGCCGCGTTCGCCAGCCTTGCCTGAACCCTGTTGAGGTTGCGGTCGTGGGGACATGCCTTCACACGCCGCAGCCCCTCGCCCTTCAGGACAACACACAGAAAGAGCTGGGCCAGAATCGGGGGCCGTGCTCGGGCCCCAGCCTCACTGTGTGACCCTGGGCAAGTCGGCTGCCCTCCTGGAGCCTCGTTTCCTCATCCGGGAAATGAGGGGCAAATGACGGTGCCCGCGGACGGCACTGCTGCGGTAACAGGAGCAGAGACGCTGGGCACCTGGAAGGACACGCCGGGGAGGGCAGCGTGGGCAGCTGCTGGGCGCGCCCCCGCCGCTGCCGGGCTGGCGCGGGTCTTCACAGAGCTCACCGCGTTTGACTGAATCCTCCAGCCGCTTTTTTAATGGCAGTAAGATTCGTACAGCATAGTGCTAGCCACCGACCACTTTAGGGGGGTGATTCGTGCATTGTTCAGCCGCTGCCTGTACCCAGTTCCCAGGCTCTCCATTCCGGGCGCGTCACGTGAACGGCATCGCGCGCCACGCGTCCTTCGGCGTCGGGCTGGTTTTGCTCCGCATCGTGCCCACGCGTTCGGCCACACTCCAGCAGGTGTCAGAGCCTCATTCCTTTGCGGCCAAATCACATTCTGTCGTGTGGGTATCCGCCGGCTTTGGAAGTAGGTATAATAATCACGCTCATTTTACAGACACAGAAATGAAGCATCAGAAAGGTTTCTCTTGTCTTCTGAGCGTGCGGTGTCAGGACGCGAGGTACGGGAAGGAGTGCAGATGCTGTGTCCAGCTCTTCTCACCCCTTGTGTGGGCTCCCGCTGGTCTGCCGGCAGGACTTGCTTTAGCATTCCCAGCAAGGCAAGGCCTTTCCGTTCCTCTTTGTCTGAGGACATCGTTATCTCTGGCTTTGAAAGAAGTTTTGCTGGGTACAGAATTCTAGATTGATGGGGTTTTAGCTACTTTAAAGAGACTGCTCGGCTGTCTTATTGCTTCACTATTTTCATGATAAGTCTGTTGACACTCTTGTCTTTATCCCTTTGTGGTGATTTGGGTGCTGAGTTGTGTCTGAATCTCTGTGACCCTGTAGACTGCAGCCTGCCAGGCTCCAGTGTCCGTGGGGTTTTCCAGACAAGCACTCCGGGGTGGGCTGACATTTCCTTCTCCAGGTTCTCTATATATGGCTTTTTTCTCTGACTGATTTAGAGGCTTTCTTGTCTACTGCCAGCTGTGGAGCAATTCGGTTGATGTGCCTTGCAGTTTTCTTAGAGTATTTTGAGCTTTTATCTATGAGTTTATAGTTTTCATCAAATTTTGTAAATTTTCAGCCGAAGTTCTTCAAATATATTTGCTTATGCGTTTTCCTTCAGAAACTCCAGTTACACATGTGTTAGGCCACTGGATGCTGTCTTTCAGAAAACTGATGATCTTTTCCATTAAAAAAAATGATTTGTTCCATTTTCATTCTGGATAAATTTCTTGCTGTGTCTTCAAGTTCACCTGTCTTTTCTTCCGCTACGTCTAACCTACTAGTAAAAATTTTTTTTTTTTTGACAAATTTTTTTGGTCTGAGTTATTGTTGTTTTCAACTCTAAAAGTTTGAGTCTTTTTAAAAAAATATCTTCTGTGTCTCTATTCAGCTTTTCAGACATATAGAGTAGCTCTAGTAACTGATTTAATGTCCTTTGTTCGTTCTAATATCTGTATCTGTGCTGGGTCAGCTTTCATTAACTGAGTGTTCCCACATTGTGGCTCCTGGTTTTCTGCTTCTGCTAATGCCTGATAATCTTTGATTAGATGCCAGACATTGTGAATCTTGCCTTGTTGTTTGCTGGATGTTTTTGTAATCCAGTAAACATACATGGAGAAGGAAATGGCAACCCACTCCAGTGTTCTTGCCTGGAGAATCCCAGGGACGGGGGAGCCTGGTGGGCAGCCATCTATGGGGTCGCACAGAGTCGGACATAACGTAAGCGACTTAGCAGCAGCAGCAGCAGCATACATGAGCTGTGTTTGGGGAATGCAGTTAAGTTACTGGGAAACTGATCCTTGCCGGTCTTGCTGCTGCTGTTGGTTCTCTGCAGCTCTCAACTCAGAGCTAATAATTCCCCCGTACAAGGCAAGGCCTCCGTGAATACCCTCCCCGGGCCCTGCGGAAGATGGATTCTTCCACCTCGAGTCTGCTGGTAGAAACAGACATTTCTTCCAGCCCTGAATGAGGGCAGGACATTGTCCTCTTATCCCAGGATGGCGCTTTCCCAGGACGCAGATGACTTCCTGCCTTCATGCAGTAACCAGCACAGCGCTCTCTGTCCCCTTCTGGGCGCCTGTCCTACAAATTCCACTGTGGTGTCCCCAGATTCTCAGCTCTTTCTCAGGGAGGTTGCCAGGCCGTGTCTGGGTCCTTCCTCTCTGCCTCACAGCTCGAGAATCGCCCCGTGTCAGGGCCCACCTCATTCTTCCTCCACCTTTCAGGAACCTCTGTCCTTCACTGCCTGATATCCGGTATCTTAAAAATCATTCTTTTTTATAGTCTGTCTGTTTTTTAAAAACATAATTGTTCTAGATGGGAAGGTAAACCTAGTCCCTTGACCTTATCTTGGGTGGAAGTAGAAATCCTGAGTCCTCACTGCAGGATAATCGGAGCCCAGACATGAATCCTGGGGAAGACATTGGAACCCTGGATCAAGCCAGGCCTGAAGCCAGCGACAATCCCAGACAGTTCAGATCTGGGAGGCAGCAGGTTCTGTCTTCTGTTTACGCTGCCCCTTGCCACCGCCAGCTCCCTATCCAAGCCTGGCTGCACAAGGCAGCTCCCTGGAGGCGCGAGACAGAGCTGCAGGCGAGCCTGGGAGGGAGGGCGAGGCTGGGCCGGGCCAGGTGAAGGGGCACAGGCGGCCAGGTGAGCCGAGTGCACGGGCTCCACGCTCACCCTCCCAGCCCTGCAAGGACCTCTCCAAACACTCGGAACCTAGAGCCCCCGGGGTGCTGTCTCTTATACACATCTCCAGGAGCCACAATGTGGGAACACTCAGTTAATGAAAGCTGACCCAGCACAGATACAGATATTAGAACGAACAAAGGACATTAAATCAGTTACTAGAGCTACTCTATATGTCTGAAAAGCTGAATAGAGACACAGAAGATATTTTTTTAAAAAGACTCAAACTTTTAGAGTTGAAAACAACAATAACTCAGACCAAAAAAATTTGTCAAAAAAAAAAAAATTTTTACTAGTAGGTTAGACGTAGCGGAAGAAAAGACAGGTGAACTTGAAGACACAGCAAGAGAATTTATCCAGAATGAAAATGGAACAAATCATTTTTTTTAATGGAAAAGATCATCAGTTTTCTGAAAGACAGCATCCAGTGGCCTAACACATGTGTAACTGGAGTTTCTGAAGGAAAACGCATAAGCAAATATATTTGAAGAACTTCGGCTGAAAATTTACAAAATTTGATGAAAACTATAAACTCATAGATAAAAGCTCAAAATACTCTAAGAAAACTGCAAGGCACATCAACCGAATTGCTCCACAGCTGGCAGTAGACAAGAAAGCCTCTAAATCAGTCAGAGAAAAAAGCCATATATAGAGAACCTGGAGAAGGAAATGTCAGCCCACCCCGGAGTGCTTGTCTGGAAAACCCCACGGACACTGGAGCCTGGCAGGCTGCAGTCTACAGGGTCACAGAGATTCAGACACAACTCAGCACCCAAATCACCACAAAGGGATAAAGACAAGAGTGTCAACAGACTTATCATGAAAATAGTGAAGCAATAAGACAGCCGAGCAGTCTCTTTAAAGTAGCTAAAACCCCATCAATCTAGAATTCTGTACCCAGCAAAACTTCTTTCAAAGCCAGAGATAACGATGTCCTCAGACAAAGAGGAACGGAAAGGCCTTGCCTTGCTGGGAATGCTAAAGCAAGTCCTGCCGGCAGACCAGCGGGAGCCCACACAAGGGGTGAGAAGAGCTGGACACAGCATCTGCACTCCTTCCCGTACCTCGCGTCCTGACACCGCACGCTCAGAAGACAAGAGAAACCTTTCTGATGCTTCATTTCTGTGTCTGTAAAATGAGCGTGATTATTATACCTACTTCCAAAGCCGGCGGATACCCACACGACAGAATGTGATTTGGCCGCAAAGGAATGAGGCTCTGACACCTGCTGGAGTGTGGCCGAACGCGTGGGCACGATGCGGAGCAAAACCAGCCCGACGCCGAAGGACGCGTGGCGCGCGATGCCGTTCACGTGACGCGCCCGGAATGGAGAGCCTGGGAACTGGGTACAGGCAGCGGCTGAACAATGCATGAATCACCCCCCTAAAGTGGTCGGTGGCTAGCACTATGCTGTACGAATCTTACTGCCATTAAAAAAGCGGCTGGAGGATTCAGTCAAACGCGGTGAGCTCTGTGAAGACCCGCGCCAGCCCGGCAGCGGCGGGGGCGCGCCCAGCAGCTGCCCACGCTGCCCTCCCCGGCGCGTCCTTCCAGGTGCCCAGCGTCTCTGCTCCTGTTACCGCAGCAGTGCCGTCCGCGGGCACCGTCATTTGCCCCTCATTTCCCGGATGAGGAAACGAGGCTCCAGGAGGGCAGCCGACTTGCCCAGGGTCACACAGTGAGGCTGGGGCCCGAGCACGGCCCCCGATTCTGGCCCAGCTCTTTCTGTGTGTTGTCCTGAAGGGCGAGGGGCTGCGGCGTGTGAAGGCATGTCCCCACGACCGCAACCTCAACAGGGTTCAGGCAAGGCTGGCGAACGCGGCTCTGGGGCAGGAGATTTAACAGGGAGGCCGTTCCAGAAGCTGTGGGCCAGCCTGAGGGAGGAGGCAGGCAGGAGCCCCGCTGGACCGGCCCGGGGCAGCGGGCGGGCAGGCGGGCTGGAGGCAGGGCCGTGGGCTTCAGAGGCCGAGCCCCTCCCGGGCCCAAGTAGCCCGGAGCCCGAGCCCACAGCACCCCCGCTCCCCGGGCCCTGGCCCCTCAGGCCCCGTCCACCCTCCTCGGAGCTGACCTTTTAAAAACGTCAGGTGAACAGCCTCGTGCCGGCTTCCTCACGCTCCTGCTCGTGTCCGGCTCTGCGACCCCATGGGCTGTAGCCCGCCAGGCCCTCTGTCAGCGGGATTTTCCAGGCAGGGATGCTGCCGGGGCTGGACGCCATGCCCTCCTCCAGGGGATCCTCCCCGCCCAGGGACTGCAC
>SJYC01033077.1:0-33716 GCA_006408675.1 Madoqua kirkii | reverse complement strand
TGGGCCCCTATCCCCCATCTCCCATCCCCTGTCCCCACCCCAGTGCCTTTGCTCCTGCTGTGCCAGTTGCCAGGGCCACGCCCCCAGGTGTCCGTGCAGCTCCACAACATGCCTCAGGTGCCCTAGAACCCCACACAGGTCTGGGCTCTCAGCGAGGCCGCGCCCTTCCCCTTCCTGGGAACTTATGCCAGGAAGGGGACTAGAAGGAGAGGGCTTGCTCCCTCAGAGGCTCCTGTGACCCCAGAATTTCTTAGAGCAGGCCCTATTGTTGGCCCACTTCCCTGGGGCAGGGCCCGGAGAGGCCTGGTCCTAGACCTCCAATATGCCCTCCCCGCAAAACATCCCCTTCCACCAGAAAGGACGGGTGGGGAGTGAAGAGGGAAAAATAATTACTTCTCAGCCTCTAACCTTTCCGGCAAGTGACTTGGTAATAAATAATCCCCACGTCCCTCTAGTGCGATCCATCAGCAGGCGCTCCTAATTACTTTAGACTCACTTTGAAACTGCTTCCAGTCCCACTTTCAAATAAATAAAAAATTAACATGGGACCAACCAGAGACCCAGGTGTGGGGGTCCCAGACCCTCCCAGAGGTGTGCCCAGGCCCAGGTGGGCAGTGCCCCCGGGAGTCCCGTGCCCTGCCCCTCGGCAGGGCTCCAGGCCAGAGTCAGGGGAAGAGCTGGCGGCCTGGCACACCTCTGACCCCGGCCCAGGGCCCACCTGTCACATCTAGGGTCTCGGCAGCGGCGAGGCGCTCCGGCCCTGCAGACCACGGCAGGGCCCCTCCCGCGAGGCAAGGGCACTGTGGGCTCCAGCCGACGTGGGGGCCTCAGCCTCCTGCCTCCCAGCCCACCCTCCGGGTTTCAGCTGTGACCTCCACAAAGAAGCCCAGGGGTTGACAAGGTGACCCCTGAGTGCCCTTGAACCTCTTCTATCGAGCCCCACCCAGGGGCCCCTGCCTTTCTGGGCCCACCTGTCACATCTAGGGTCTCGGCAGCGGCGAGGCGCTCCGGCCCTGCAGACCACGGCAGGGCCCCTCCCGCGAGGCAAGGGCACTGTGGGCTCCAGCCGACGTGGGGGCCTCAGCCTCCTGCCTCCCAGCCCACCCTCCGGGTTTCAGCTGTGACCTCCACAAAGAAGCCCAGGGGTTGACAAGGTGACCCCTGAGTGCCCTTGAACCTCTTCTATCGAGCCCCACCCAGGGGCCCCTGCCTTTCTCTTTGGGCGCCTGGGGATGGGGCCATGGCCAGTCCTTGGCTGCACCTCTGGGCCCACCCGTGGTGTGGGGGCTTCTCTGGGGGAGGTTTTAGGGGCAGCCCAGCCCTTCCTAGCCCCAGATGGCCCAGGCTGCGAGGGCGGGCAGGCAGGGCCTCCCTGATGGGGACCAGATGGTGGATGGAGAGCCCACCGCCGCCCACCGCAGCGGCTCTGCCCCAGGGCCCCCCACCGCCGCCCTCCCCAGCGGCTCTGCCCCAGGTGTGTCCTGGCCCCCAGCCCTGCACCATCTCCCCCGCACCCCACAGACCAGAGGAAGCCCCAGCCCAGCGGGCCCCGGGCTCTTGCAGCTGCAGGCCGACTGCAGGGCGTGGACGGTGAGCGGTCAGGGGTCCAGACTGACGAGCAGAGCTGGGCCAGTGTGGAGGCAGCTGGGGGCGCGTGGGGTCCCTCAGCCAGGCCCCCTGTGGGGGAATGGGGGATGAATTAAATACATCTCACTCTTGGCCACGGAGTGGTTTCTGCTGACCTCACCAGGCCAATTAATATTTAATTAGCCTCCAGAAGGAAGGGAAGGCACTTGTCAACCTGCTACAGCAACCTGTCGGCTGCGGGCTGGGCCCTGGACCAACAGCGCTCCAGGCAGGAGGATAATGACCGGACGCCCTGGGCTCCCACCCCAGCCCCTCTGCTCCGCCAAGACTGGCCTGAGCAGCCCTTGGCCCGGCGTCCCCCTGCTGGGCCGCACTGGGGTCCCAGGGCCGAGCTTAGGTGCCCTGGCCCAGGTCTCTGGGCCTCGGTGGGGAGGGCAGGGTGAGGACAGGGTGCCCTTCATCAAGCTGGCGGACTCTGAGCAGCGCTGGCGGCCGGCTTCCAGCTCAGGGTCCCAGCCACTCTGGGCCCAGTTCCTGGGGCTGATTATGGGGGAAGGAGGATGGGGCCCAGGATCTGGCGGGCAGCTCCAGGGCAGCCCCAGAGTGGTGGGGCCTGGGCCAGGCGGGGCCCTGCTGCCGTAGGCGGTGCTGCCAGACCGGGGCAGCGAGCCCTGAGCAGGGGCTCAAGGTCACCCTCGGGCGGGGGCAGGGCTGGGGGAGCTCCAGGAAGCCAGAGACTGAGCTTTGTGTGACCTTGCCTGCCTTTCAGTTCCAGGATAACAGACTCCGCGTTCCGAAAGCTAGGGGAGCCTGACAGCTCTCGTGTGGAGGGACCCACGCCGACACCTGCGTCCCGCGCAGAGCAGGTCCCCCGCAGGCCGGCGAGAAGGGCGGGGCTGGGGTGGAGCTGGAGGGGCGGGGCTGGGAGACAGCGCACTGCTTCCGGGGCCTCTGCGCCTGGCCCCGCCCCCCGGGCCTCGAAGTCCTGGCCCCGCCCCCGCCCACGGCCCCGCCCACAAAGCCCAGGATATTGGCACGTGCTGCCGCTGCCCTGAAAAGGGGCTTTGAGTCCCAGCATGTGCTGGGGAGACGACAGGGCCTGCGGGGCTGCGGGAGGAGGAACCCTCAGACCCCTGGAGGGTGTCCTCGGGCAGACGTTACCCAGATGGGGGCTAGGGTCAGGGCTGGGCGGGGACACCCTCGTCTCTGCTGGACAGCCCGCCCACCCCTGCCGGCTCCCTCCTGAGCCCAGAGCCCGGCACACGGGCAGCTCTGCCAGGACCTCTCTCCCCCATGTTGGCAGACAGTGATGAAATTTTTAAATAAGGCCAAAAAAATTAAAACTCCCTCGAGTTTTATTAGCTGGCTAGGTAATTACAAACTGGCTTAATTAAAATCTACCCTCAGAAGGCACTGGGGGGCAGCCCGGCAGGGAAGGAAGATGGGATGGGGCTTTCCTTGGGATAAGACTCGGTTTCCCCAGACATAAAGTAGGGATGATACTAGCCCCTGACCCAGAAAGACTGTCGAGAGTGTTGAGTGCAGAGCTCACCTGCTCAGAGAGGCCAAGGGCCTTGCCCAGGCTGCACAGCAGTGCTTGCTGCTGCTGCTGCTAAGTCGCTTCAGTCGTGTCCGACTCTGTGCCACCCCATAGACGGCAGCCCACCAGGCTCCCCCGTCCATGGGATTCTCCAGGCAAGAACACTGGAGTGGACAGCAGTGCCTAGTAGGCTAAACTTGACCCTGGGGAAGGCAGGGGCCTCCCTCCCAGGCCTGACCCTCACAGGGGTGGGTGCAGAGGGTCCCGGAGGATGCAGCAAGCCCCACAGTGTGGTCAGCACGGGGGTCTGGGGTCTGCAGGATCTTGCAGCCTAGGCATGTCCACCCTCTGCAGGAGACGATGGCACTGGGCCTCACAGGATAAGCTGGACTTGTTCACTGAAGAAGAGCCGTCCTCGGGAGAGCACAGCAGAGGCCAGGGCCCGGAAATTCAGAGAGGCGGCCGCTTGTTGGGGCCAGAAAGGGAGGAGGTGGGGAGGCCAGCGGAGGCCGCTGCGATGCGGGGCTTGGGGCCTGGGCTCAGCCTGAGGCGAGGCGAGGAGCCGGGCTACCCCAAACCCTGAGCCCCGAGGGGGTCTGGTCTGTCTGCCTCGTTCCCTGAGCGGGGCAGCCCTGAGGGTGGGCGGCAGGCCCCAGGGAGGCGGGCACAGCTCACTGGTCATGGGGCAAAGCTTCCGGACCCTTTGCCTTCCCAGGAGCAAAGAACTCCCGCCCTCATGGCTGGGGCCCTGCTGGGCCTGGAGGGATGGGACCAGGACCCCAGAAGGGCCCGATGCCCAAGGGGCCCGATGCCACAAACACGGCTGAGGCAGTGGGAGGGACCGTGGGCATGGAGGTGTGTGGGGAGGAGCCGAAGGGCTGGGACAGAGGGAGGGACAGACAGAGAGACGGGGAGAGACCCCCGGCATGGGAGCAGGAAGGTGTCTGCTGCAGAGACGTAACCAGTGGCCTTGGCTTGAGACCCGGACAATCCAGGGCCTGCCGCTGGCCCCCAGGCGTGCTGCGTCAACCGCGCACTGTGTGCATGCCCCCCACCCCCAGCTCCAGCCCCAAAAGCCCAGGGCGTCCCCCCAGCCCCCAGGCCCGTCTGCCCACCGAAAGGGAGGCCTCTCCGCGGCGGTCAGGTCCTGGGGAGCCTGTGAGGCCTCCAGGCCTGAGTCCACCCCTGGCTTGGCCACTGGCCAGCTGTGTGGCCATGGGCAAGTCACCTGGCCCCAGCCTCAGTTTCTCCAGCTGTCCAGGGGACGAGGACCCCGGCCTCCTGGCGGCTGTGAGCCTGGGAAACACCGGCACACAGAATCACGCCTGGGGGCCAGCCCCAAAAGCCCAGGGCGTCCCCCCAGCCCCCAGGCCCGTCTGCCCACCGAAAGGGAGGCCTCTCCGCGGCGGTCAGGTCCTGGGGAGCCTGTGAGGCCTCCAGGCCTGAGTCCACCCCTGGCTTGGCCACTGGCCAGCTGTGTGGCCATGGGCAAGTCACCTGGCCCCAGCCTCAGTTTCTCCAGCTGTCCAGGGGACGAGGACCCCGGCCTCCTGGCGGCTGTGAGCCTGGGAAACACCGGCACACAGAAGGGACTCTCAGCAGGGCCCTGCGGGTCGCCCAGCCCATCCGTCAAGGCTGGGAATCTCGGGGTCCCAGCGCCAGCCCTGAACCGTGCCCCCACCTGGTTCCAGCGGCCGCCCCCGCGGCTCATAAACCCCTGGGCTTTGATCGTCCTCGCTCCATCCCAGCCGGAAAAGACAGGGGTCCTCCCAGCCCGCTCCCTCGACACTGAGCCTTCCCACCCCACGGCCTCCATTAACCTCTGCGTTCCGGCCAGAAGGGGCAGCTGCAGCCCCGGCCAGTTCCCACGGCAGGGGCGCCCGAGGGCGGGGCTTCGGGCGGGCCTGCAGGGGGAGGGACCCCCCCACCCCGACGGGCAGCAGTCACGAAAGACTGGGGCTTGGGTGACCCGGGCCAGTGCTTCTGCCTGAGAGAGTGGACGCCGGTGGGCCCGGCCTGGCCCCGCGGCCCAGCACCGCACCCCCAGCAAGTCTCACCCCGCGGGCCCAGCACCCCCGGCGGGTCTCACCCCGCGGGCCTGGCACCCCCAGCGAGTCTCGCCCTGTGGCCCAGCACCCCCGGCGGGGCAGCTTCGTCGCCCCAGGGCAGCCTTGGGGTGCCTCTCCTCCGCCCACTCCCTGTGACCCCCGCCTCTTCCTCCAGGGCTCATTCCGCCCCATGCTGGTGTGGGGCGTGCCCCCCAGCCTGCTGCCCCTGTGCAGGGGCTCACCCACCTGGACTCTGGGGAGCTCAGGCTGGCATCCAGCCCCACCGGGTCTGCCTCCAGGCCCAGGGGACTCCCCTGCTCCTCCCAGCAAGTCCTCAGACTCTGCACACGACGGCCCCCTTCCCCGCCCTCCTCAGCCTCCATCCCCCACACCCTCTCTGTCTGCAATCGACACATTTCCTTCCTCAAAAGGATGCATGTTTTCCCTGTCGGGTTTACAAATAACTTCAAATTTTACTGTTTTCTTTCCCTAATGAATTCTCAGAGACATGTTACAAGCTCCCCGGTAATGAACGTGGAGCGGCAGGCCGGGCGCGCCCGGTTCCCGCGGCTGCATCAGCCTGGCGGCGCCCGGCGCACAGCCCGGCCAGCCCGGCTCGCCGCAGCTGGGGAATCCATTGTATCGACAGTCTCCATCTGTGTGACTCGTGCGCTAGGATTCTGTGCTAAACTGTGTTTGAAAGGCACCGCCGACCCTGATTACCTCTTTAATTGTGCTTAAAAATCCAGATTAATCCGGAGTCGAAGTCGACCGCTGGGAAGAGGCCCTGCTGCGCCCAAGCAGGCACTGGTTCTGGGTCCCTGGGGAGGCTGGTTCCCCGGGGACCCTCCTCTGTGATGCTCCCCTTGGAGGTGCTGGAAGCTCTGGATCCGAGACAGACTGGCTGGGAGGGTGGGCTGGCGGGGAATGACCTCAGCTCTGGGACCCGGTGCTGGGCTGGGGAGCAGGGCACACCAGGCGTCCCGTGGGGAGCACACACGGGTCCATGCACGTCACTCAAGCTTGTACACACGTGTGTGTGCACACACACACACATGCTCACACATTGCGTGCACAGGCATGTTCCGGCTCCCACTCCATAGGTGAGCTGGACTCAGGGCCCGGAGTGCTCCCTCCCCTGAGCACCCCAGCTCGCACGCACAGCCGGGGCGACCCCCGATCACCCAGTAGGGAGGCCCCAGGCTGGGACGCTCAGTGCAGGCTGCCCCTGGGGGAGGGGTGAAGGTGGCCCGGGGTTGCCCCTTGGCCAGTGGGGACACCGCTCTGGGGAGGAGGCCCCCGTGGGCCACCGGCAGCTGGGGCAGGTGAGGGCTCGCTGTCCTGACAAAGGACTTCCCCCAGGGAGGAAGCAGGGCCTGAAACCAGGTGTGGAGCTCAGCGAGGCCGACGGCACCTGACCCCATGGGCTGCTCAGTAGACGGGCAAACACGCATGTACACACACACACGTGTGCAAACACAGGTGCACCCATGCACACACGTGTGCTCAGCAGCCATCCTGGGCTGCAAAGCACCCACTGACAGCGGGCGCCCCCTGGTTCAGCACATCCACCGAACGGGGCAACCTTCACCAAACCTCAGTCTTAGAGCGCCTCCGTCCCCGCAAAGCAGGGGATGTTAAGCCTGCTCCTGAGCCTTTCACTCTTGATTTGCACACACCCTGGGGAAACCCTCTGGTGTTGGCTTCTGCAGGGGGATAAGACGATCCCCAACACGGTGGAGAAGGCAGGACTGGGCGAGGGAGGGTCACCCCCAGTTAGCTGTCTCTCTGCAGAAAGTTTATCTCCAAGTGCAGCAGCGTGACACTCCACTTGTGTCTCATCTCGAGGTGTCTCAGAAGTGGGGAGCAGCTGAGCTGGGTGAGCCTGGCTTGGGGCGGTCTCTCAGGAGGTGCTGTCGGGTGTGGGCGAAGGACTCCCCGGGGGCGCCTCCCACGGCTGCTGGCAGAAGGCACGGCTAGCCCAGACATTAGAAGTAAACTACAGAGATTAGAGGGTCTCCAGGGCTATACGTTGCAAGATTTACTGAAAGAGGCAGAGAGGATTTATAACAAGAGAGAGACCCCAGAAGAAAAAGAAGAGAGGTTATGGCGGAGAATGCAGGAGGCGCAGGAGGCCCGAGATAAAAAGAAAAATAAAGAATTGAGTAGATTGCTGGCCACCGTAGTGACAGGACAGGATAAAAGAGGAGACAGAAGAGAGACAAGGAGGGGACCTAAGGTAGATCAGGACCAATGCGCCTACTGCAGAGATGCTGCATTCCATGGGGTTGCAAAGAGTCGGACATGACTGAGTAACTGAACAAAACTGGACTGAACCTTCTTTTAGAGGACTTATATGTAGTAATCAAATCTGTTCTATTTTTGAAGGACAGAAACCTGAAATCATGAAGTCATAGCTAATTGAGTCCTGATTAATTTAAATAAGCATTTTGTTAATCCAGTGGGTAATCACTATGGAAAAATCAAGCAATACATGATCAGAGTAAGTTGAAAACTGCTATTCTTATCTTGCAGACCCTGACAGTGATCAGGCTGCCAGGATTTAAGAGCACAGCGTGACTATCTAGCAGTGTTTGAAACTGAATAAAAGCAGAAATCACAGCTACTGGGCCTAACAAAAAATGTTTTTCAAGACTTGATATTTAGTGACAATAGAGACAGTGCTACCAAGACAACATCTGTGAGTAAATAGAAATATACTTCATTTATTAATACACAGAAGGAATGACGCTAAAGCTGAAACTCCAGTACTTTGGCCACCTCATGCGAAAAGTTGATCATTGGAAAAGACTCTGATGCTGGGAGGGATTGGTGGCAGGAGGAGAAGGGGACGACAGAGGATGAGATGGCTGGATGGCATCACTGACTCGATGGACGTGAGTCTGAGTGAACTCCGGGAGTTGGTGATGGACAGGGAGGCCTGGCGTGCGGGATTCATGGGGTCACAAAGTGTCAGACACGACTGACCGACTGAACTGAACTGACTGATATCAGAAGGCAGCTAGTCACCTTGGAAAAAATCAGTCCCAGGGAAGGATTAGCCAATAAGTCAAGAATTGATAAGATCCAGGGAAGGATGATGAAGCAGACTATCTGTGAGTCCCAAAGACTCTCTATCCAGCTAGTTGCTCTGAAATAGTTAAGGACAGAGGTGGACCTGCTATTGAATGTTGATGACCGTATGTAATCTGTGGTGAAAACTCAAGTACATATAAAGTATCCAATGTTGATCTGAATGCTACTTTAAATTATAGAAATTTGAATAGCCAGAAGATAGAATATAGGAACTCCCAATTCTAGCAACATCAAAACTATCAATGAGATGAGATTTGTCAGTCTTTGGGATATCATCTCCAGTTGTTATATGTGATTTCAGTTATTTCATTTTTATTTTCAAAATACTAAGTTATTGCAAAGACTAGCCTCGAAGAAAAGATTGCAATATGAATGTAGTCTAAGTTGACTAATGTAGGCTTATGTTTTAAAAGGAGATTCAAGCTTGTTTCTAGGTGAGTAAGAATATGTATAGCAAGTGTTATTTTAAGGTTCATGAAGCTAATCAGTAGTTCATATGGTTTAATCAATGTTCCATCTATATATTTTATCAGAAATATAATCATTAATTTGTAAACCATTTTGTTGCATTGTCAGTGAAATAGATGGCTTCAATGAATTGAGACCAAGGCTGATCCTTCTCTCCATTTATTGAAAATATGCCTTTTCTGAACAGAACATATGTACTATGTTAGTATGAGTTACATTTAAACTTCATTGTGGTTCATGAATATTAAATCTAAGATGGTTAGGGGGATCTGACCTTAGTATGAACATTACTTACATTTATATCAGCAGCTGAATAAGTATTGTGCATTTCCAATTCCCTGTTCATTTGATTGCAGAGGACTTAGTTTTACAGTTTTTAATTCTCTAGAACTCTTCTACCATAGATACATATTGAAAGACCCCAGCTTAGCAGAACTAACGCCATTTTGTGATCAGCCATGTTGCAAAAAGTCCTTGCATAAGCCGGTGTAACGGGTGTACTGTGATAAACAGGATACTTGTGGTTAGATAAAATGTCAAGCAGGACGTTTGTGGTCGGGCACACAGCCCAGAATAGGGACTGGAGAGTTCTGAGAAATACTGGAGAGTTCTGAGAACTCCGCCCTAAGCGGGACCAGAGGTACTTTCCATGCTTCCAACCGTCAAGTAACCATCGCGTGATGCAAACCAACCAATGAAAACCCTGTAACCATGCCTCTCGCTTCTGTACGTGCGCTTCTGCTGACTTAAGCCTATATAAACCCATTACCCCCCAAAGGCGGCGCGCAAGCCTTTCGGGACTTGTTCGCCCCAGGTGCCTGTGACCTCCAATAAACCTCTTGCTGATTGCATCCGTTTCGTGGTCTCGGCTCGGTCTTTGGGTGAGCGGGTCTCCGCCTGGCGAAAGGTCCTCTCCGGAGGTCTTTCATTTGGGGGCTCGTCCGGGATCTGAGACCCCTACTCAAGGACCACCGACCCACCCTCGGGAGGTAAGCTGGCCAGCGTGGAGGTACTCAATGTTTTATGTTTTGTCTTGTGACTGTCAATCAGATTTCGGCGCGGATGCTTCTGTAGGCTGCCAACTTTCTGGCCGCCACCACTCCCCGTAGAACTTTTTGGTGGATATGAGCCTATATAAACCCCTTACCCCCCGAAGGCGGGCGCGCAAGCCTCTCGGGACTTGTTCGCCCCAGGTACCTGTGACCTCCAATAAACCTCTTGCTGATTGCATCCGACTCGTGGTCTCGGCTCGATCTTTGGGTACGCGGGTCTCCGCCTGACGGAAGGTCCTCTCTGGAGGTCTTTCATTTGGGGGCTCGTCCGGGATCGGAGACCCCTACTCAAGGACCACCGACCCACCCTCGGGAGGTAAGCTGGCCAGCGTCGAGATGGTTGAATGTTCTATGTTTTGTTTTGTCGATTAAGTGTCAGTCAGAATTCGGTGCGTACGCTTCTGAGCGATTATTCGCAGTCTGGTGGAGGGCAAAGAGAGAGTTGACGAACTCAAGTCTCTTCCCTCCGCAGCCCTGGAAGACGTTCCTAGGGTGTTATCAGGAGCCCGGTTTTTCGGGGCTCAACCCGTATCGGGAGGATACGTGGTTCTGGTCGGAGAAGGGGGATCCGGACCCCCAAGATCTCCATCTGACTCACTTTCGTTTTTGCGTCACAGCCGCGCGGCTCGTTTGTGTCTTGTGTGTTTTTGTGTGTTAATTGGTGGGCTGACAGTGGGATCCATAATATTTGAGGAGATGGGTCAAACCGTAACAACGCCCCTCAGTCTTACTTTGCAGCATTGGAGAGATGTCCAGCGCTATGCCAACAACCAATCGGTGGACATCAGAAAGAAGAGATGAGCTACCTTCTGCTCATCTGAATGGCCCACCTTTGAGGTGGGATGGCCCAGTGACGGGTCCTCAGATCTTAACCTTATCTTCCAGGTAAAAACCAAGATTTTTAGCCCAGGATCCCACGGACACCCGGACCAGGTGCCCTACATCATCACATGGGAAGCCTTAGCCACCGACCCACCCCCATGGGTCAGGCCCTTTGTAAAACCTAGAGACCCTACCCCGCTGACCCCTGTAGCCCCTACTGCTCCTCCTGCGCCCAGTGGTACACCTCTCATACCCCTCTGCCCCACCAGCACTCCTACCCCTCCCTCCTCCTCCCTCTATCCCACGCTCTTGAAAGAAAAACCACGGAGAGAGCCCATCTCCCCGTCGGTCATCCCCCCTGATCCTAATTCCCCTCTCATTGACTTACTGACAGAAGACCCCCCTCCTTACGAAGGTCCGATGGCATTGGATGGGGCCGAAGTAGCAGCCTCGGCTCCCCCCCGGGACCCGCCGGCCCCATCGCCCATAGCCGGACGGTTAAGGGGTCGAAGGGACCTCCCTCCTTCCCAGGAAACCCCCCTCGACTCAACATCCACGGCTCTCCCCTTTCGGGAAGGCCCAAATGGCCAGCTCCAGTACTGGCCATTCTCTGCGTCGGACCTCTATAACTGGAAAAATAATAACCCCCCTTTTTCCAAAGATCCCGTCGCATTAACCAATCTGATTGAATCCATCCTAGTAACTCACCAGCCTACATGGGATGATTGCCAGCAGCTCTTGCAGGCACTGCTAACATCGGAGGAATGGCAGAGGGTCATCCTGGAGGCTCGCAAAAACGTCCCAGGCGAAGATGGTCGCCCAACCCAACTACCCAATGAAATAGACGCGGCCTTTCCCTTGAATCGCCCAAATTGGAATTTTGCTACGGAAGCAGATAGGGGACACCTACGTCTCTATCGCCAGTTGCTCATAGTGGGTCTCCGTGCAGCTGCACGCCGCCCCACTAATTTGGCTCAGGTAAAGCAAGTGATACAAGGAGCCGAGGAAACGCCATCGGCATTCTTAGAGAGACTTAAGGAGGCATATCGAATGTATACGCCCTATGACCCAGAAGACCCAGGACGGGCCACAAGTGTGGCTATGTCATTCATCTGGCAGTCTAGCCCAGACATTAGAAGTAAACTACAGAGGTTAGAGGGTCTCCAGGGTTATACGTTGCAAGATTTACTGAAAGAGGCAGAGAGGATTTATAACAAGAGAGAGACTCCAGAAGAAAAGGAAGAGAGGTTATGGCGGAGAATGCAGGAGGCGCAGGAGGCCAGAGATAAAAAGAAAAATAAAGAATTGAGTAGATTGCTGGCCACCGTAGTGATAGGACAGGATAAAATAGGAGACAGAAGAGAGACAAGGAGGGGACCTAAGGTAGATCGGGACCAATGTGCCTACTGCAAGGAAAAAGGACATTGGGTTAGAGATTGCCCAAAGAAACCAAGGGGGCCCCGGAAGCCTCAACCTCAGACATCTCTCCTAAGTTTAGAAGATTAGGGGGGTCGAGGCCAGGAGCCCCCCCCTGAGCCACGGATAACCCTGCAAGTTGGGGGGCAACCAGTCACCTTCCTAGTGGACACTGGAGCCCAACATTCGGTCCTGACCGAGACGGCAGGACCCCTCAGCGACCGATCAGCCTGGGTCTAAGGAGCCACCGGAAGTAAGAGGTACCGATGGACAACTGAACGAAAGGTCCAGCTGGCCACTGGTAAGGTGACCCACTCTTTCCTGCATGTCCCAGATTGCCCCTACCCTCTGTTGGGCAGAGACCTGCTTGCCAAACTGAGAGCCCAGATCCACTTTGAAAGAGGGAGAGCTAACATCACTGGCCCAAACGGGGGCCCCCTCCAGGTCCTCACTCTCCACTTAGAAGAAGAATATAGATTATTTGAACCCCAAGGAACGTCAGGATCTGAGATAGAGCCCTGGTTGGCCAAGTACCCACTGGCGTGGGCGGAAACTGGAGGGATGGGCCTGGCCATACAGCAGCCCCCAATTGTCATCCAACTGCGGGCCACGGCTGCCCCCATCTCAATAAAGCAATACCCCATGTCTCAGGAAGCTTACCACGGGATAAGGCCTCACATAAAAAGACTACTGGACCAGGGGATTCTTGCTCCTTGTCACTCCCCCTGGAATACCCCTCTCCTGCCTGTAAAAAAGCCTGGCACCGGAGACTATCGACCGGTGCAGGACCTGAGGGAAGTCAACAAGCGGGTGGAAGACATCCACCCCACCGTGCCCAATCCCTACAACCTGCTAAGCTCCTTGCCGCCCTCCCACACCTGGTACACGGTGTTGGATCTAAAAGACGCCTTCTTTTGCTTGCGGCTGCACCCTGTGAGCCAACCTCTGTTTGCCTTTGAGTGGAAAGACCCTGATTTGGGACTCTCGGGACAATTAACCTGGACCAGGCTCCCACAGGGGTTTAAAAACAGCCCCACTCTGTTTGACGAGGCTCTGCATCGGGACCTGGCCGACTTCAGGGTGCAACACCCTACTCTCGTTCTACTCCAGTATGTAGATGACCTCCTCCTGGCTGCAGATTCAGAGGTTAAGTGCCAGCAAGGTACTGAGGCCCTCCTACAAACTCTGGGCCGACTGGGGTATCGGGCCTCGGCGAAGAAGGCTCAAATTTGCCAAACCCAGGTTACTTACTTGGGATACCAACTAAAAGATGGACAGAGATGGCTGACCATGGCCCGCAAGCAAGCCATCCTTAACATCCCGTCCCCTACAACTCCTCGCCAATTGCGAGAATTTTTGGGGACGGCGGGGTTTTGCCGTCTCTGGATCCCTGGGTTTGCTGAAATGGCTGCACCCCTCTACCCACTCACAAAACAGGGGGCCCTATTTGACTGGGGAAGAGAACAGCAGGCAGCGTTCCAAAAAATCAAGGAGGCCTTACTGACCTCCCCAGCACTGGGCCTCCCCGACATCACCAAGCCTTTTGAGCTTTTTGTGGACGAAAAACAGGGCTACGCCAAGGGAGTCCTCACGCAAAAATTGGGACCATGGAGGAGACCCATGGCATACCTGTCCAAGAAACTGGACCCAGTTGCTTCCGGGTGGCCTCCCTGCCTGCGCTTGGTAGCAGCTACTGCGGTCCTTACTAAGGACGCGAGCAAGTTGACTCTGGGGCAACCTATAACTATTATGGCACCCCACGCCATGGAAGCCCTTATTAGACAACCACCTGATCGTTGGCTCTCCAACACTCGGATGACTCACTACCAGGCTTTGCTCCTAGATGCGGACCGGGTCCAGTTCGGACCCGTTGCAGCGCTCAACCCCGCCACCCTGCTTCCCCTGCCGGAAGGACCGGAGCCACACGACTGTCTTCAGATCCTTGCAGAAGTGCATGGGACAAGGCCGGATCTGACAGACCGCCCTCTCCCAGATGCGGACTATACATGGTATACCGATGGCAGCAGCTTCCTGGTCAACGGAGAGCGGAAAGCGGGAGCTGCAGTGACCACGGAAACAGAGGTGATATGGGCAAAAGCACTCCCTGCGGGAACCTCCGCCCAGAGAGCAGAACTCATTGCTCTAACCAGAGCACTCCAGATGGCCGAAGGTAAGAGACTGAATGTTTATACGGACAGTCGATATGCCTTCGCCACTGCCCACATACATGGGGAAATTTACAGGCGGCGAGGGTTGCTAACCTCCGAGGGAAAGAGTATCAAAAACAAAGATGAAATCCTGGCACTACTAAGAGCCCTATTTCTGCCCCACAAGCTAAGTATCATGCATTGTCCCGGCCATCAGAAGGGGCATAGCCCAGAGGCAATGGGGAATCGACGGGCTGATGCAGCTGCAAAAGAAGCTGCACTGGAGGCCCCAGAAGCCTCTGCGGTCCTTCCCTTAAACGATCCCCGGCCCGGCCCCATACTCCCTTTGCCCTATACCCAAGAGGACATTGACCTCCTAAAGAAAATGGGGGCAATCCAGGACCCCAAACAAGGACACTGGGTCTATGAAAAAAAGATCGTGTTACCGAAGAAACTGTCTTATGAAGTCATACACCATCTACATAGACTGACCCATTTGGGGCCCAAAAAGATGAAGGCCCTCCTGGAGCGTCAGGAAACTGGACAACACCTGTTGGATAGGGACAGAGCCATTCAAAAGATAACAAATGAGTGCAGAGCATGTACTCAGGTTAATGCAGGAGGAGTTAAATTGGGGCCCGGTGCTCGGATGAGGGGACACCGGCCGGGTGTGCACTGGGAAATTGACTTCACGGAGATAAAACCAGGCCTCTATGGCTATAGATATCTCCTAGTGTTTGTAGATACCTTTTCAGGATGGGTAGAAGCCTTCCCCACCAAACATGAGACTGCGAAGATGGTGACCAAGAAACTCCTGGAAGAAATCTTCCCCAGGTATGGCATGCCCCAGGTCCTGGGCACAGACAATGGGCCCGCCTTCGTCTCCCAGGTAAGTCAGATGGTGGCCAAGCTGCTGGGGATAAATTGGAAACTACATTGTGCCTACAGACCCCAGAGTTCAGGGCAGGTAGAGCGTATGAATAGAACCATTAAGGAGACTTTGTCCAAATTAACGCTTGCAACTGGCACTAGAGATTGGGTGCTCCTCTTACCATTGGCCTTGTACCGTGCCCGAAATACCCCCGGCCCCCATGGGTTGACCCCCTTTGAGATACTATATGGAGCCCCCCCTCCTTTCATAAACTTTCTTGACGCCAATATCGCCGACCTCACTGATCATCACTCTTTAAGAGCCCACCTACAGGCACTGCAGATTGTGCAACAAGAGGTCTGGAAACCCCTGGCCGCAGCCTACAGACAGCAATTAGACAAACCGGTAGTACCTCACCCCTTCCAGGTCGGAGACACCGTATGGGTCCGTCGGCACCAAGCTAAAAACCTGGAACCCCGGTGGAAGGGACCCTACACCGTGCTCCTGACCACCCCGACAGCACTCAAGGTGGACGGCATCGCGGCCTGGGTTCACGCGTCGCACGTCAAAGCAGCGCCTCTGTCTCTTATACACATCTAGATGTGTATAAGAGACAGACCCTACACCGTGCTCCTGACCACCCCGACATCACTCAAGGTGGACGGCATCGCGGCCTGGGTCCACGCGTCGCACGTCAAAGCAGCGCCCGCCACAGAAGAAGGTGCCACACCCAGATGGAAGGTCCAGCGCACTCAAAATCCACTAAAGCTAAGACTCATGCGTGGGGAACCTTAATAGTTGTTGGGGCTCTACTAAAAGTGGGGCTCTCCTCCTCCCCACACCAAATCCTTAACGTAACTTGGACTATAACTAACCTTCTAACAGGGGAGTACGTTAATCAGACTTCCCAACTAGGTACCCTGCAGGAAGTGTTCCCTGAAATCTGGTTCGATGTATGCCGACTGACTACTGATGATGTTTGTCCGTCCAGAGGGGGGGTCTATGCTTGCCCCGGGGGAGGACCGAGGGATCCCGGATGTGGAGGGCCAGAGACAGGATTCTGTGCTTACTGGGGATGTGAAACTACGGGCACCACTTGGTGGAAGCCCTCCTCGTCATGGGATTACATTACTCTTGAAAACATACCAGGGTATCAGACAATTGCACACAATGGCCAAGAGCTAGGGACATGCATTAATGGAACTAAGTCCCGATGCCACCCACTGATTTTAAAATTCACGAGTGCCGGGAAAAAGACCACCTGGCAGGGGCCCAAGACGTGGGGGTTACGCCTACGCCTGTACCGCCTTGAGCGTGACCCCATCCTCCTGTTCTCACTATCGGCAAATCTCGGTGACTACTAGCCAGGCGGTTGGGCCAAACAAGGTTCTGGCAGAACAGAGACCCCCGTCCCAACCAGGCCAAATCCCTCTTCCCGTAAAACCCCCTAGCAGCAATGCCTCAACAGCCCAAAAGATCGGGACGGGAGATAGATTACTCAATCTGATAAATGGGGCCTATCTGGCACTTAACTATACGACCCCTGATAAGACCACAGATTGTTGGCTATGTTTGACCGCGGAGCCCCCTTACTATGAAGGGGTGGCTATCGTGGGGAACTATACCAACCATACTAAGCCTACCCCCAACTGTCAGTCAGCACCCCAGCATAAATTGACCTTGGCTGAAGTGACCGGAATGGGGCTCTGTGTCGGAAATGTCCCGGAGACCCACCAGGCTCTATGTAATGAGACCAGGGGCTTGGAAGCGGGCTCGTACTACCTGGCGGCCCCAAACGGAACTTATTGGGCATGTAATACAGGCCTGACCCCTTGTGTCTCGGCCACAGTCTTGAATCTAACCTTAGATTACTGTGTCCTAGTAGAACTATGGCCCAAAATTCTGTACCATGGATCAGATTATGTTTATAGCCATTTTGAAAAAAAGCCCCGTTTTAAAAGAGAACCAGTGTCAATAACCTTGGCGTTACTACTGGGAGGAATCACCGTGGGGGGGGTCGCAGCCAGGGTCGGTACAGGGACGACCGCCTTACTAAAAACCAACCAGTTTCACCACCTGCACGCGGCCATACAGGCTGATATTAGAGCCTTAGAAGAATCAGTGAGTGCCCTGGAAAAGTCGCTAACCTCCCTCTCAGAAGTGGTCCTACAGAACAGGCGAGGTCTAGACCTGTTATACCTGCGGGAGGGAGGGCTATGCGCCGCTCTAAAAGAAGAATGTTGCTTTTATGCAGATCATACGGGACTGGTAAGAGATAACATGTCCAAACTCAGAGAGCGACTAAACCAGCGACAAAAGATGTTCGAGTCACAACAGGGATGGTTTGAAGGCTGGTTCAATAGATCTCCCTGGTTTACCACCCTGATTTCCTCCATAATGGGCCCCTTAATCATCATTCTCCTGATACTCCTGGTTGGGCCCTGCATTCTTAACCGACTAGTCCAATTCATAAAAGACAGGCTGTCCACAATTCAGGCTCTGGTAATAACCCAACAATACCAACAACTGCAACAGTCTGATATTAAAAAACCGTGTACTGGAGTGTAAGATTCTACTCAAGGGTAAAAGAAAATGGGGGAATGAAAGACCCCAGCTTAGCAGAACTAACGCCATTTTGTGATCAGCCATGTTGCAAAAAGTCCTTGCATAAGCCAGTGTAACGGGTGTGCTCTATGTAATGAGACCAGGGGCTTGGAAGCGGGCTCGTACTACCTGGCGGCCCCAAACGGAACTTATTGGGCATGTAATACAGGCCTGACCCCTTGTGTCTCGGCCACAGTCTTGAATCTAACCTTAGATTACTGTGTCCTAGTAGAACTATGGCCCAAAATTCTGTACCATGGATCAGATTATGTTTATAGCCATTTTGAAAAAAAGCCCCGTTTTAAAAGAGAACCAGTGTCAATAACCTTGGCGTTACTACTGGGAGGAATCACCGTGGGGGGGGTCGCAGCCAGGGTCGGTACAGGGACGACCGCCTTACTAAAAACCAACCAGTTTCACCACCTGCACGCGGCCATACAGGCTGATATTAGAGCCTTAGAAGAATCAGTGAGTGCCCTGGAAAAGTCGCTAACCTCCCTCTCAGAAGTGGTCCTACAGAACAGGCGAGGTCTAGACCTGTTATACCTGCGGGAGGGAGGGCTATGCGCCGCTCTAAAAGAAGAATGTTGCTTTTATGCAGATCATACGGGACTGGTAAGAGATAACATGTCCAAACTCAGAGAGCGACTAAACCAGCGACAAAAGATGTTCGAGTCACAACAGGGATGGTTTGAAGGCTGGTTCAATAGATCTCCCTGGTTTACCACCCTGATTTCCTCCATAATGGGCCCCTTAATCATCATTCTCCTGATACTCCTGGTTGGGCCCTGCATTCTTAACCGACTAGTCCAATTCATAAAAGACAGGCTGTCCACAATTCAGGCTCTGGTAATAACCCAACAATACCAACAACTGCAACAGTCTGATATTAAAAAACCGTGTACTGGAGTGTAAGATTCTACTCAAGGGTAAAAGAAAATGGGGGAATGAAAGACCCCAGCTTAGCAGAACTAACGCCATTTTGTGATCAGCCATGTTGCAAAAAGTCCTTGCATAAGCCAGTGTAACGGGTGTACTGTGATAAACAGGATACTTGTGGTTAGATAAAATGTCAAGCAGGACGTTTGTGGTCGGGCACACAGCCCAGAATAGGGACTGGAGAGTTCTGAGAAATACTGGAGAGTTCTGAGAAATCCACCTCCGCCCTAAGCGGGACCAGAGGTACTTTCCATGCTTCCAACCGTCAAGTAACCATCGCGTGATGCAAGCCAACCAATGGAAACCCTGTAACCATGCCTCTCGCTTCTGTACACGGCTTCTGCTGACTTGAGCCTATATAAACCCCTTACCCCCCGAAGGCGGGCACGCAAGCCTCTCGGGACTTGTTCGCCCCAGGTACCTGTGACCTCCAATAAACCTCTTGCTGATTGCATCCGATTCGTGGTCTCGGCTTGATCTTTGGGTACGCGGGTCTCCACCTGACGGAAGGTCCTCTCCGGAGGTCTTTCACCCACATGGATAGCCGGCCTCTCTCCGGGTAAGCTTGCTTCCGCATCCCGCAGGGATGGAAGCCAGGGCTCCTAGAAGAACCCCAGTTTGCTCCAGCCTGCAGCCCTCTCCCCACTTTTATGATGGAGTTTCCAGGCGGGATTCCGGCATTGATGGACAATTGAATTGGCAGGGCTCAGCCTCCCGCCTGCTCCTGGCTGTGGCTGCGGGTGGGCCCTCAGCTTCTGGGAGCCAGGATGCCTCCGCCAGAAACGCAGCCCCCCAGCAGCCGAGTTATTTACTTTCCTTAATAACCTTTTATGAGGGGCCTCGCCCTGGCCTTCAGGAGAGCAGAGGAAGGCTCCGAGGTCATCCTTTGGATGCGATTTTATTAACCAAAGTCGGCCCGCGGCAGGTTACGCAGCCCTTCCTCCCGCTGGGCCGCACCGGCTGGACGCCTGGTCTCCCGCTCCAGGTGTGGTGTGGACCGGTTTAATTAAACCCTGCCTCCACCCAGTGACCCTGCCTCCACCCAGTGACAGCAGGAGGCCCCCGGCAGCTCCTACCACGGGCGCCACCCGCCTGTCTCCGCAGCGTCCCCGCCCACCTGCCTCTGAACAGCAGGCCTGGGTTTTCTAATGAATCAATTTTGTAGGTAATCAATCAAAATCAATCGATTGTATTTAATTCTGCAATTAATCAATTGTATTGAAGTATAATTTACACGTGATAGGCCGCTCCCACACTCAGCAGATGGTTCGATGAGTTTTGACAACCCCACTCTTGTGAAACAGCTCCACGGTCCAGACGGGGCCCCTGTCCCCACGCAGCTCGGGGGCCCCGGGCTGTGTGAACCCCTGAGCACTTGAGAGGTGACTGGCCCCCTCTGAGCTGTGCCATGTGCGTGAAACGCGCGTTTCCAGGACTAGCCTAGGAGGAGAAAAAACACCAAAATATCTCACTAATGATTTCCATACTGATTACCTGTTGAATGGTGACATTTGAACATGAGTCAACACAGCGTGTTGTTGAAAGCGACGTCACCTGTCTGCAGCGCTTTCTAAACGCTCCTAGAAGTTGAAAATGGCGCCAGGGGCCCGCACGAGGCTTCTGTCGGCCAGGCCTGGTGCAGAGCAGGGGCCCGGCGCCCCAGCCCACCCCGCCGCTGAGGTCCAGCCCTGACCCAGGCACCATACCCCTCGGAGCCCCGTGCTCCCGTCTGTGAAGCAGAGACAGAGACGCTGCCCCCTGGGCTTGTCGTGGGGGCCGAACATCGAGGTGACTTGTCTGCAGAGCCCCGGCCCTGGGTGGGGCTCCCCACACCAGAAATGCCAGCAGGGACACCACCCGGGCCTCTGGCCCCTGCAGCCCCCCGTCAGGTCCAGAAGGTGGGAGATGAGGGAGAGCGGGCTAGAGGAAAAGGATTCCTTGATCCATTTGCAGGCAGGGTGAGCGCTCTGAGTCGCGTGCGACCCCAGGGACCGCAGCACACCAGGCCTCCCTGTCCTTCACTCTCTCCCAGAGTTTCCTTAGACTCATGTCCACTGAGTCAGCGACGCCATCCAGCCATCACCCCCAAAGGCTCCTCCTGCCCCTCCTGGCCTGTGATCGGTTTGGAATTCCTTTTTATGTGTGGTGTGAGATCGGGATCCAAGCTGATTATTTTGGGGGGCATGTGTGTGTGTTCCGAAAGACCTCCCGGTCTCCCCTGAGCTCCTCTGCACACCTGCTGTCCGCAACATGCGTGTCCAGCTCTGGCCTCTGTTTGGCTCTGTTGCTCTGTCCGTCTGTCTGTCTCTCGTGCCGGGGCCTCTCTGTCCTGATCACTGTCATTTGATAACGAGTCGGAATCAGGTGGTCCCAGCTGCGGCACACAGGGCCTCCGAGCTTCACTGCCGCATGTGGGATCTTTAGTCGTGGCGCGTGGGGTCTCGTTCCCCCGCCAGGGACTGAGCCTGGGCCCTGTGTTGGGAGCACAGTCTCAGCCGCTGAAGCCTGTCCTGACTGTTCTAGACCCTGCTCGTTTCCGCTTGACCTGTAGAATCAGTACGTCAATTTCCACAGGCAGCCTGCCGGATCGTGTTTCAGATTGCCCCGACCCCTACTGTGGAGCTCGCATGGGGTCATCAGCCCCTGGCTGGCGTTCATTTCCCGCTGGACTCAGGGGGGAGCAGGGGGAGAGGGCAGGACCCCCAGGTGCTAACCCTAGTGCTGTGCCCCGCCTCCCCGACCTTGCAGGACAACCTGTCCCTTCCCTTCCCTGAGCCTCCTGCTTCTGGGACAGTGGGGCCCGCGGCCCAGGCCTGCTAGGGATTCAGGGGGGTGGGGTGGGGGCAGCACTGACGTGTGTGACTTCCCCGAAGGGCTCTCAGCCGCCCCTGCAGCCGGCCTGTCCACAGGCACCTCCCCAAACCGTGTGGAGCCTCGTCTCTGTTGGGTGAAGACGCTGCTTATAGAGGACAGTTCGCTTAGGAAGCTGGACCACTTCCGCACATTCAGCATCCCAGGGTGCACCGGCAGCCTTTAGTGAAAATAGACAAGACCCAGTAGGACCCTTGTTTGGGGTGACGGCCTGGCCTGGGGAGCTGCGCTGTCGCAAGGCAGAGGCACGGTGGGGGGACTGGGAACCACACTCAGCAGCCCCGCGGGCTGCCCCTGTGCTCGCTTCCACCGTCTGCACCCGGCCCTGCGGCTAAGGGAGCTCGTCAGCACAGCCCGCCCGGCCCTGGGGGCTCCCCACCCGGCCAAGCCACGCTCAGCCCGGGCCCTCGCTCGCTGCGTCCCCTCCTCCGGGTCCTCCCTGCTGTCCTGGGGGCCAGGCAGGGGGGCCCGCCATGCCAGGGGCCCGAGAGGCACGTGTGCTCTGCCCAGGCGGCTCAGCCTCGGGCGGCGGGGCGCCCACGCAGCCTGCCCTGTCCCGCTGTCCTGTGCGGCCTGCAGCTTCTCGCCTCGGAGGAGCCACGCCAGCTGTTTACCATGGACTCATTTAAGTTGGTTAATTTTTAATAATGTTGAAATTTCCATGTGAGTAGTTCAGGTAAATTATTTATTAAAGCGCAGGATAAAGGGATCAGGAGAATTACCAGGCGACTGTTTCCTGCGCCGGGCGGGGCGGCGGCCCCACTCTGCCCCACGCCGGCCTGGTGGCTGGACCGCCTGCGGCTCCGCGCTGGCCCTCCTCACTCCTCAGCCCCCGCCCGGCCCCCACTGACCACTGAGCCGCCCAGTCCTGCAGCCCAGTGGCCCTGGTTTCCCTCTCAAGCCCCCAAGTCCACCTCCACCAGCTACGTCAATGCCCCAGCAGCACCCCCAACCCCGAATCCATCCCCAGCAGTCAGGGGAACTTCCTCTGAGAAGTCAGACCGTATCTCCCTGGAGGGTCGGCCCTCTGGGCCCTCCTGAAGACCCTCACTCTCCGTAGGGCACCAGACCCCTGCCCCCTCCTTGGGCCTGGTCAGCTGTGTCTGGAAAGGCCTCTGCCCAGCCTGGTCCAGACCTCGTGGGCGCTGAGCTCTGAGGCTGCCCCTAAATGCAGCTGCGTCTTGGGGCCTCGGTGCCCCTCACTCAGCCATCACGGTCACAGAGCTCTGGGCCAGGATGTGACCGTGCAGGGTTGTAAGTGAAGGGATCAGATAGACCGCCAGGTCCCAGGTCCTGACAGCCCGCTGGCTTATTTCTCACCCACGCAGGGCTGCCTGGGGGCTCAGCTCTGTCTCGGGAGAGGCGGGGGGCTGGACCGGGCTGGGCCTCAGAGGGCAGCCGCGTGGACGCGTCTCTGCTCCACACAGCTCGCGGGGATCCAGGGCCTCGGTCCGGCCGAGGGAAGAGAGGCCGCTGTGTCCTGGGCAGCTCCGAGGCTTGGACACTGAACCCGCAGAGGTGGATGGGCCCCCCCGGAACAGCACGGACTCTGGGTCTCACTCTGCAGGGTCCTGAGGGGGCTCCAGGGAGGGCTCTCGGGGAGGGGGACGGGCTGGACTTCTCTCCTGACCCCACCTTCCACCTGCTGACCTAGGGCCTCCCCGAGCCCCTCGGGGCCTCCTCTGCCTAAAGGGAGTCAGTACCTACCTCACTGTGGCGGGGTGAGGTTTCTGTGTGATAGTGACCGTAAATGCTGAGAATCAGAAGCATGAATGACGCAGAGGGGCGTCCCTGGAGGTCCAGCAGTTGCGACCCTGAGCTACCCTGCAGGGGCACAGGTTTGACTGCTGGTCAGAGAATTAAGATCCCGCTTGCTGTGCGCTTGGCCAAGAAATAAACAAGACTTTTTAAAAGCCCGTTATAGCAACTGAGAGAGGATCGCTGCTAGCACCGTGACACCGGTCCAGACTGACTCCTGAGGACGAGAAGAGCCACACCCACCAGGCCTGAGGCAGGCTCCCCCGAAATACTTGCCCATCTGGGGAGGGGCCTGAGCCCCCCTCGGGGTCCTGGCCAGGGAGAAGGGGCCCGGCTTCACCCCAGGGACCCGATCCATCCCCTGTAAGGGCCGGGTGGTGGAAGTCACACCGACTTGGGACGCAGGAGGGGGCCGGAAGGGGACCGGAGCTCCTGGAGACCTGGCCCCAAAGAAAGTCATGCCCCCTGCAGGGCCCGGGCGATAATAACAAGTCGTTATTTAAAATGACAATCAGTGGAACCCTCGACAGAATTGAGCACTTGAGGCTTTACATGTTTTCCTCATTCGTTAATTACCCTCAGGAGGGAGGCAGCGCTGGCGCCCCATTTACAGAGGCAGGTAAACTGAGTCCCAGAGAGGTTGGGGGCCTGAGGCCACACACCAGTGCTGAGACCTGAGTGGCTTTCGGGGAAGGCGGAAGGGTGCTCCCGGGGTGCTCAAGGAGGCGACCCCAGGGAGGGGCTGACAGCCGGTCCCGGGGTGGCCCTCCCCCCTAGCTCTGCAGCCAGGGCCAGTGGAGCCCAGTTCATCCCGGTGAGAACACGTCCCACGTCTGTGATTTAATCCCGGAGGGTTGATCCCCACCACGTGGGGCGTGACCCTGGTCTTTTACGGAAATGAATTGCCTGGGAAAATGGAAATTGTCACTTTATTATAGGATTAAAACATGCAATCCCTTTGAATAACAATAGGAATATGGCCAGCCCATGCCCTTCCCGATCCCTCTTATTAATGGACTAGGTCTGTGAGGGGGCTCCAGGGAGGGCTCTCGGGGAGGGGGACGGGCTGGACTTCTCTCCTGACCCCACCTTCCACCTGCTGACCTAGGGCCTCCCCGAGCCCCTCAGGGCCTCCTCTGCCTAAAGGGAGTCAGTACCTACCTCACTGTGGCGGGGTGAGGTTTCTGTGTGATAGTGACCGTAAATGCTGAGAATCAGAAGCATGAATGACGCAGAGGGGCGTCCCTGGAGGTCCAGCAGTTGCGACCCTGAGCTCACCCTGCAGGGGCACAGGTTTGACTGCTGGTCAGAGAATTAAGATCCCGCTTGCTGTGCGCTTGGCCAAGAAATAAACAAGACTTTTTAAAAGCCCGTTATAGCAACTGAGAGAGGATCGCTGCTAGCACCGTGACACCGGTCCAGACTGACTCCTGAGGACGAGAAGAGCCACACCCACCAGGCCTGAGGCAGGCTCCCCCGAAATACTTGCCCATCTGGGGAGGGGCCTGAGCCCCCCTCGGGGTCCTGGCCAGGGAGAAGGGGCCCGGCTTCACCCCAGGGACCCGATCCATCCCCTGTAAGGGCCGGGTGGTGGAAGTCACACCGACTTGGGACGCAGGAGGGGGCCGGAAGGGGACCGGAGCTCCTGGAGACCTGGCCCCAAAGAAAGTCATGCCCCCTGCAGGGCCCGGGCGATAATAACAAGTCGTTATTTAAAATGACAATCAGTGGAACCCTCGACAGAATTGAGCACTTGAGGCTTTACATGTTTTCCTCATTCGTTAATTACCCTCAGGAGGGAGGCAGCGCTGGCGCCCCATTTACAGAGGCAGGTAAACTGAGTCCCAGAGAGGTTGGGGGCCTGAGGCCACACACCAGTGCTGAGACCTGAGTGGCTTTCGGGGAAGGCGGAAGGGTGCTCCCGGGGTGCTCAAGGAGGCGACCCCAGGGAGGGGCTGACAGCCGGTCCCGGGGTGGCCCTCCCCCCTAGCTCTGCAGCCAGGGCCAGTGGAGCCCAGTTCATCCCGGTGAGAACACGTCCCACGTCTGTGATTTAATCCCGGAGGGTTGATCCCCACCACGTGGGGCGTGACCCTGGTCTTTTACGGAAATGAATTGCCTGGGAAAATGGAAATTGTCACTTTATTATAGGATTAAAACATGCAATCCCTTTGAATAACAATAGGAATATGGCCAGCCCATGCCCTTCCCGATCCCTCTTATTAATGGACTAGGTCTGACCACCCCCCAGGGTCTTCTCCTGGAAGGGGGGTCTCCAGGCAAAGGGTGCGGCCCCCCATCCAGACCTCCCCCACCTCAGGGCTCCTCGGGGGCCTCCCCAGCCGGGGTTACTCGCCCGGTCTCCTCGACGCCCTCCCTGGCTCTGGCCTCCTGCCCTCGCCCGGGCTGGCTCTGCCCCGGACACCGGTCCAGCTCCGGTCCCCGAGTCCTTGCTCCAGGCTGCCCTGCAGGCCCAGCCCTCGGCTGCGGGAGTGTGTTCAAACAAACCGCCAGGGTCTGTGCCACACTTGAGTGTTTGTATTGCGGTAAAAGCGCCTGACGTGAAATTCACCCTCCCGACTGCTTCTTCAGATGTTTGTGTGGGTGGCCACCCCATGCTCGGCTGCCGCATCCGAGGACTTTGGTTGCGGCATGTGGGATCGAACCCCGGCCCCCGGCACGGGAGTGTGGAGTCCTGGGCCCGGACACCAGGTGAGCATCCTCCTGACCGGTTTTAAGGGTCCGGCGCAGGGCGTGATGCCCATCACCTTGCTGTGTAAGCAGCCCTGCCGCCCGTCTCCCCGGGGCTGAGGGGGAGGCGTGGGCTGATGGCTGCGGAGGGTCGATCGGTCGGAGGCGCTGCTGGGCGAGGGTGGAGAGCTGCCCTGCACCCTGCGCTGTCCCCAGGAAAGGAGAGCGAGGGGACACCCAGGTGACCACTCGCTGCCTCAGCCACCCTCTCTCCTTCCTGGTGGGTCAGGTGGGCTCTGGGCCCCCAAAGTGCTGGCTGCCTGCTGGTCACTGCATTTCCCCAGGAGAGCTCCGTGGTTCACGCTGTGGCTCGCTGCCCAGAGTAACCTGCTCGGGGCCTGTGGCCTGCATCTCTCAGTGGGCTGCTCACCCAGCTGCCTCCCACCCAGCTCGCTGCGGGGGTCTCCCTCCTGGCTCCCGGCACCCTCACGGGCTCCCTGCGGCCTGGCATTTACAAGGTGCCCTGGCCAGGCCACGCACTGCCCATGGGCACATCCTGGTTTTCCAGCTCACCTGAGCAGGATGCAGGGTCTCCATGGTGGGAAGCGGGTTATTGCCTTCAAGGGCAAGCTGTGTGCAGGAGCTGTGGACAGGCGGGAGGTGTCGGCCTCCTCCAGAACAAAATCAGTAAAAGAGGATTCTAGGGCTCGGGCCCACCTGTCCCTGGGGGAGGCCGGCGCTTCCCTCTTCCCGGGCTAAGCTCACAGGGCAGCTCTGTGGCCAAGGGTGGGCAGGGAGGAGGCGGGAGGGGACTCCAAGGCCTAAAACCCCCAAAGGGACCTCAGAAGCTCAGCTGGCCCCCTGGGGATTGACTGCAGACAGGTCTGGAGCTCTGGGTCCCTTGGGGCTGAGGGCACAAGCTAGCAGGACCGGGAGTCTCCAGGCCTCCTCAGGGAGACCCCTTGACCATTCGCACCTGTCTTCCCACCGTGCCTGGGCTCACAAGTTGGTCCCTGCCTCAGCTCCGCTCACCCCTGCAGGAGGGCAGGGTGGACTCGTGTCTACCACCCCTGGCCTCCATTCCCCCCAGAGCTGCTCATTGTCTGGCTGAGGCTGGGCCCATGCTCAGGACACGGGGCCCCCAGCCTTCACACTCTGAGCCAGGAGCGGCCCAGGACACGGGTCCCCCAGCCTTCACAGCCCGAGCCAGGAGCGGCCCAGGATGCCAGCCTCCTGGCCTTCACATCCCGAGCCAGGAACGGCCCAGGACACGGGTCCCCTGGTCTTCACAGCCCGAGCCAGGAGCGGAGGCTGGACGCTGCAGCTGCCCTGGGGTGCCTGGTCCTGGCTCCTACGCTGGGCCTCTGGCCTCCTGTTGGCTCTCCAACGGCAACCTCCGCCTGGCCCTCTCAGGAATTCTCTTTGGCTCCTCTGACAGGAGCACGCGACAGGGGCCGACAGAGGCTCGCGTGCGCTTCGCGTCGGCCGCGGGCTCTGCTGTGCGGGCTGCGCTTAGTTGCTCCGTCGGAACCGACACCCTGTGACCCCACGGACTGCAACCCGCCAGGCTCCGCTGTCCCTGGGGATTCTCCAAGCAAGAATACTGGAGTGGGCTGCCCCCTCCAGGGGATCTTCCCAACCCAGGGATCGAACCCAGGTCCCCTGCACTGCAGGTGGATTCTTTACCAGCTGAGCCACCAGGGAAGCCCCATGGACTATATGCACATCAAACGAACGTGTACTGTGCACCGGCGGCCGCAGCAGGTGCTGGGAGACGGTGAGCGGGCAGGGCCTGTGCCCAGAGCAAGCCATCTGCCGGGAGAGACAGCGAGGGTCCATCAAGCTTGAGCCGACAGGTGAAGAAAGCTAGAGACGCGGAGCATCCAGAGCTGAGGGTTAGGTCCCCAAGCAGACCAGCACCTGCGCCTTTGTGCTGACGGATCCCGGGACCCAGGAATCCAGGCGGGCATGGAGGAGATGGCCTGTCTCTGCCCCAGCGTCGAGGCCTAGCTCGGAGCCTCAGGAGCTGGGGGTGACTTGCCTGGGGACCATTGGGAGGCGTCTCCCCTCACATTTCTGGGGCCCCCGCCAGCCACCGGCCGAGCCTCAGGCCCGCTGGCCCGGCCGCCTCCAGGAGGCTGCAGCAGCTCCTCACAGCATGGCCGCAGGGTCCCAGGGGCTCATCGGGGCCCTGCAGCCGGGAGGTGGGGACTGAGGCTGAGAGGGCCACACAGTGAGGCCCGCTGGGCTAGGAGCCAGGACTCAGAGTCACGTCCCAAACCCCCAAGCGCCAGCCAGGCACTCGCCGCAGGGGTGAATCCCCCAGGCAGGTGGCCCTGCGCGAAGCCCCAAAGACTCAGCTGGACAGAGGTCACTGGGCGGGGGACACCCAGGCTCCGGACCCCAGGTGGCGCCAGCAGGTGATGCGGGGACCCCAAAGCCCCCCGAGACGTGGTGTCCCGTCCGGAGCCCTCGGTGGTCCCGCCATGATGTCCGCAGGACCCCTCCCCCCTGCTGTCCCCCCACCCTGGGGCTGCTGCAGGTGTGAACTGCCAGAACTCAGTCTACCCCACAAGGAAACAGGTGCAGGGAAGGGGAGGACGACCCCACCGCAGGGCTGGCTCAGTCCCGGCCGACGGGCTCCAGAGCCCTCAGGCCCTGCTCCGCCTGAGCGGGAGGGACTTGCCGTCAGGAGTTCTGGGTCAAGGTGCCCCAGCCCATAAGCCATGGGGAGACCACACACACGCACACACACGCGTGCACACACACACACACGCGCGCTGTCCCTTCAGCAGGGACCAGGCGGGCAGGCAGTTTCAGGCTGCAGGCTTGGAGAAGAAGCGCATCCCTGGGGCCCCGGAGCATAAACAAGCCTGGGGTTCCCACAGGAGCCGAGCCAGCCCACGGCTCCCACCCTCCTGGCCCAGGGCCTTCCTGGGGCTGCGCCGGGACGCAAATCCTTTCTCCGGTTCCGGCTTCTGTTTCTTCCTGTGGCCCAGGTGTGCCAGAATTTCCGGGGCCCAGAGCCCCTCCTCAGTCCTGGTGAACCCAAGACTCATCTCGGGCGCCAACCCCACTGGCTGGGACCCGCGTCCCCCATCCCAGCCCGCCTCATCCCCCCACACAGGCTCTGAGGGAGCAAGACTGTCACCCAGAAGGTCAGACTCCTCGGCCGATGCAAACCCAGCTCCGGACAAAGCAATGTCAGCGGCAGCTTCTGTCCCCGGTCCTGCCAAGGCCTGTGCAGACCTTCCCAAACACACATGGTGGGTTTTTATTAAGCTTCCTTGTTAATTGCACAAGCAATGCACAAATACATCTGCAGTGAGTTTTAAAGCAAATCCCAGACACCATATCATTTCACTCATAAATACTTCAGTGTACAAAGGGGGTCTAAGTAATCTGCTGTTGAAATGATGCTGGTTTCTCCTAGGATCAGCACAGCCCAAGCTGATGGAGTGGGGAGCAGGAGCCTGCCCCGGCGGCCCAGCGTCCAGCGCTTCCCCAGGCCGCTCGCATCTGCCGGGTCTGTGCTTGGGGCCTCCACGGGCTGAGCTCCCCGTGTGGACTGGGGTGCCCACCTGCCCTCTCGCTTGGTCCCAGGATTAGCGTTTCCCCAGGCCGTTCCCAGCTCACGGATCGTCACCCCCCAGGGCCTCCTGGGACACCGTGATTGGGTGCGATTCTTCACGGTTATAAACACACCACCGAGCATCTTTGCGCTCCAGACGATGTGTGGTTTTTGGATCATTCTTCACGGAGAGGTTCCCAGACTCCAGATTCCACAATCAAAGCTTCCAGCCCCAAATTGCTTTCCAAGAAGACACAAACACTTGAAACCCTCATAAATCACAGTGGGGCCGGGGCGCTGGAAGGCAGCAAGGTCACTCTTGCCCCCAGGGTGAGGCGCGTGGGAAGGTGGCCTGGAAAGCTGGGATCTGCTCCTCGCTGGCCTGCTCACCGCTCTGCCCGGGCGGGGCTGGGCACCGCTTTCTCCCTCCATACCTCCACGCCGTCGGTTCCCCTGCCAGCCGGGCACATGTCTGTGTGGGCTGTGTCTACCAGGCATCCTCATGGGAGGCTGACCCCTGGCTCCCAGGAGGACAAAGGACTGCCCCGTCCACTTCTGTGCGACTGCATCAGCTCCGGAGGAAGCCAGGAGAGGGCCGGGGAGGGAAACACCCATCCTGTGTGCGTGTGCTAGGTCCCGCAGTGGCGTCTGACTGTGCAACCCCGTGGACTCTCACCCACCCGGGTCCTCTGTCCATAGGGTTCTCCAGGCAAGAATGCCGGAGTGGATCGCCATGCCCTCCTCCAGGGGATCTTCCTAACCCAGGGATTAAACCCACCCGTCTCAAGTCTCCTGCACTGACGGGCAGGTTCCTCACCGCTAGCGCCGCCTGGGAAGCCCTCTTCTGGGTGTGCGTTAAAATCTGTTTGCTTGGCTCTCTCCTTCTCCCCAGGGAAGGGAGGCAGCTTTGCTGAAACCAAGCAGGAAAGCTGAGATCTCAGTGTCAGGAGCCCCAGCCCTCATCTCTCTCCACCTGCTCCTGTTCTGGGGCCCAGAGAGGGCACGTAAGTTACCCCAAACCACACAGCATCTTGTAGCAAAACTCAGCACACGCATCCACTCAAACCTCCTGCTGACTTCCTCTCAGCTCTGAGGCCGGCAGATCGGGGAACTCAGCTGGCCGTGGATGAGGAGAGCCAGCAGGCGGGACAGCGCAGCCGGCCCCCTTCCAGGCGGCCTCCAGGTGGCAGCGCCCGGCCCAGCACCCCTGGTGTGAGTTCTCCAGGCAGGTGCTACCGGCATCCTTATTTCAGTCACGGAAACTGAGGCGGAGCCTGGCGAGCCTGGAACAAGGGCAGTCAGCCCGCTGACCCTGGCCGGGGCGAGGACCGAGGCCACCGTGCTCCCCTGCCGCGTGGGAGTGTGTATCTCTGTTCATTGGCTGAGGTCCTGCCTGCCTGGGGGGTTTCAAGGGGTGTGCAGATGGAATACAATCAAGCCAGGTGAGAAATCCAGGGGAGGGAACTGGGGCGGGGTGGCACAGGGAATTGTACCCCTGGCCGGGGTTCCCCGGGGCGAGGAGGCAGGGTGGCGTGGGCAGGGGGAGGGCGGCCCGGTCCAGGCCCACTGCTGGCGCCTTCTGGCCCGTCCTGGGGGGGACCCCCGGCGCCTCTCTCCGCGCAGACCCCCACCCCCATGGAGACGCCCACCTCCGGGCCCAGCCCCGGGTGCGCAGCGTGCCGGAGGCTGCAGCTGTCAGCGGGGCGGAGAATTACACGCTGTGAGAAGGTGCTGACAGGAGCAGCTGGACGCGCAGGGGCGATGAAAAGAAGCAAATCCAGGGCGATCCCCGCGCGCGGCCTCCGGAGCGGCCAGGGCCGCCCCCTGGCGGCGGCGCGCGGAACCGCCCCTCCCGGGCCCGCTGCGCGACCCCATTTCGCAGGCCAGGACGCCGAGGCCCCGCAGGGGCGCCCAGGTGCAGAGCCCGGGGAGGGGCCCCTGCGGGGCGTGCACAGCGCAGTGGGGGCCAGTCGCTTCCCGCTCTGAGCTGCGGCCTGGTCGCTTGTTCAGCACGCCGAGGCCCAGTGGGCAGGGCGGTGGGGCCAGCAGGGAGCGCTGGGCAGGGCAGTAAGGACAGCTGAGTCTGGGTGTGGCCAAGGCGGGGAGGGGCGACCTCGGCTCATGAGCCCTGGTGCAGACTCTGCCTGGCTCCCTGGACCCCGCCCACTGCACCTGCTGGCGTGGGGAGAGGGCCTGGGTGGCTCTAGGGTAGAGTAGGAGACCCCACCAGCCTCATGGCAGAGGCCCTCCACGCACAGACACAGGTTCAGAGAGGTAGGGAGAGGGGAGCTAGGTCAAAGACCCCCCACACAGCCTCTGCACAGGGGCCTTCCCTGCCCCCTCCTCCCAGCGACAGACTCGCAGACAGCGTGTCGGAACAGAGAGAAACCCGGAGCCAGAGGATGGAGGAGGACACCGAGACAGGCCCCCGGCCAGGGAGGAGAGAGGGGTCTCAGGGAAGGCGTCCACAGGGGTTACGGGGTCTCTGGGGTATTTGCACAAAGGATTTCCAAACGGTCTTTGTCTAAGACCGCCCACTGGTCGACGAAGCCAGCAGTGACACCGTGGGGCCCAACACCCCTCTCAGCCTCGATGCCGACACCTGATCACACGTACGAGCATTTCTGTCCCATGTAGGCCCGGGGTGCCAGCAAGGACAGGGCTCACGGGGGTCAGGCACAGGCCAGCCGAGCAGCTACACCTGGATGGCCCGAGCGCCCAGCACCCACCCTGCCCAGCTGGTCTCCGCTTGAATGCCCCTACTGATGGGGAGATCACTACCCCCAAGAGGTAGCCCAAAGGGTTAGTCTGGGCATTTTGGAGATTTAGAAAGTCCATTCTTATTTAAAGGAATTCTTCCTCCTTTCTCAGCCCGCTGCCCCTCCGTTTCCAACACTGAGCTCTGGAACCAGGCATACCACAGACATCGATTTGACAAGCATTTGTCAAGGGAGAAGGGCCCACAAGACCAGAGCAGAGGAGGCAGGGAGCAAGGTTTGACTCAGTACCCTGTGTGCCAGACCTCAGGCGCCCTCATGATAATGTGGGGAGGGTACCCCCACTTTACAGAGGAGAACACTGAGGTTCAGAGGAGTTAGGGCTCTGGGCTGGGCTCCAGACAGGCTGGGGGTGGGAAGGGCATTCAGTGTCTATGGGGACAGAGGATTCTTTGGGGAAAATGAGAAGCTTCTGGAGATGGATGGTGGAGATTTTGGCACAAGCGTGTGAATGTCGTTCCTGCCCCAGGGGTGCCCACTTCGAAGAAAGCCTCTGACGGCTGGTGTGGCACGCATGGGGCCCTGCCGCGCGCGGGCGGACCTCGCACCCTTTCTGGCCAAACCTCGTGCATCGGGCCCCTGGTACTGCTGTGCCAACGCCCCCACACGTGGTAGCTCGGAACCATGCAACAAGCAGAGAGAAATCAGTTTCCTGGCAGTTCTGGAGGCCAGGAGTCTAAGGGGCGTGCAGGGCCGGTGCCTCCTGGAGGCTCCCGGCCGTTTCCTGGCCTTTGCGGCTTCTTCCGCCTCCTGAACGCCTTGGCTCGGGGCCCCTTCGTGCTCTTCTCACTCTTCTGACCCTAAGGACTCCCGGGCTCCGTCAGACCCACTTGCACAATCCAGGCTCCCTCGCTCACCTCAGCAGCCTTAACTTGCTCACAGACCCTACATTCCTTCCGCCGTGTGCGGTGAGCTGGTCACAGGATCCGGGACGAGGACCTGGACGCCTCTCCGGGCTGTGGTTCGGGCGCCGCACCTGGCTCAGACCTCAGAGTCCTTCTTACCTCGGGGGTCAGAGGCGGCCCGCGTGTTGACACAGCATCGGCGTCCAGTCAGACACTTCCAGGCTCCCTCGCTCACCTCAGCAGCCTTAACTTGCTCACAGACCCTACATTCCTTCCGCCGTGTGCGGTGAGCTGGTCACAGGATCCGGGACGAGGACCTGGACGCCTCTCCGGGCTGTGGTTCGGGCGCCGCACCTGGCTCAGACCTCAGAGTCCTTCTTACCTCGGGGGTCAGAGGCGGCCCGCGTGTTGACACAGCATCGGCGTCCAGTCAGACACCGCCAGGAACATGGCCGGCAGATGGGGCTTTTTTCGTGACCTCTTTGCATTCTCCACTTTTCACAGTGAGCCTGTGTTCTTGCAATCAGATGATGATCGATACATAATGATACTCATGGTAGGTGGAGGTGTTAGATGGAGAAATGAGAGATGGCCGACAGGTAAATGGTCGATG
>SJYC01033076.1:0-20201 GCA_006408675.1 Madoqua kirkii | reverse complement strand
ATGTGTATAAGAGACAGGCCTGTGATTGATGGGTGGGTGGTCCCCGCATGACAGACGGATCTGTGGGCGGGTGGTGGGTGGGTGGCGCCGGCAGGGAGGGCTCCCCGGACGCGCTGGGCTCTGCCAGGCACGCATGGAGGTGGGGACGACCCGGGCGAAGGGTGGAAGCGGGAGAGATGGTAGAGTTAGTGTCCTGCCCTCTGCCTGGGTCAGAGAGGGAGAGGTCATCGTGGAGCTGCAGCTGGACAAGAGGGTGGAGGAGGGGCGGGCCGGGGCGGGGCTTCCTGCCAAAGCCCAGCACCGGGTGGGCCTCAGGAAGCCCCATGAGGCGGGGTGGGGTACGAGCTGGCCCCTGCCCTCTCCCTCTTATTCCCCACAGCGCCGGCGGGGTCAGTGGGGGTGCCCCTCACAGCAAGGGACAGGGCCCGGGGGCTGGGGGTAACGGGTGCGGGGACCGGTCACCCCCGAGAGGTGGGCGCAGGAGGAAGGCAGAGCCGGAAGGGCCCAGAGGCACGTGTGGGCAGCCCTGGGCGGGAGAGGGCCTGCACCTCCCTGCTGGCAGAGCCCCCGGGTGGGGACCAGCCCCCGAATCCGAGAATCGAGGTGCCCGTGGCGGTGGGCCCACCGTTTGTCAGGAATTCAATTAGGTGGCAGAGCCGTTATTAATTTTATAGGCTTTGCTGGTCTGGAGGCTGTGCCAGGGGTGGAATCCGGCAGCCGCTCCCGGAGAGCCTGGGGTCAGCCCGCAGAGGCGGCACGGAGGCGCTGGCCAAGGTATTAATGAGCTGCCTCTGGGTGCAAATAATGGTTTAATAGGTGTGACTTGCCAGGGAGCTGCCGCCCACACCTCCCCGCATGCCTGGGCCGCCCGCCTGGTTGGAATAAGTAATCAGCCCGTTTGGACACTCGCTTTGACACTTTAATAGCGTGTCAGCCATCACGCGTGTGGTACTTAATAAAATAAAATTAAACATTCATGATGTTTCCGTATGCACTGTATGTCAGACACATCAGCCCCACTCCTTGCCCCCTCCTGGCCCCCAAGGTTTTAATTCCAAGGACACCCCTTCCCACCTCTCAGAAACCGCAGTGTGGCTGGTGGGGTGTCGGGGGGAAGGAGGTGGGGGAGACCCCCGGGTACCTGGGACCGGGGACCACAGGGCAGGGGAGAGGTGGCCGCATTGGGGAGTGACGGGGCCAGGGCGGCTCCAGAGACCCCCAGGGTCTAGGCCCAGCCTCTGGGTTTCTGCCTTCCCGTCACCCGGCCAGGACTCTCAGCTCCCCCTGCCGCTCACAGAGGCTGCTGGGGCCCCAGCAGCACCTGCCCGGGCCCAGAGGAAACAAGCCGGGCTGAGGGGGCGTCCGAGACCCCCAGAGAGTGCCAGTCCACCTGAGACCAAGAGTGGGCACCTCCTAAGGGCCTGTGGGGCCCAGGACCTGTGGCCACTCTGCCTCTCCATGTGGACTCCCCAACGCTGCCTCCCCCAGCTGAAGTCCCCCGTTTCCCTGCACCTGCCCCCACACCTGCTGGAGACCTGTCTTCTGATGACAGCTAAGGAGGCTGGGAGAGGCGGGGCTGGGGGGCATCGCGTGGAGGGCAAGGCCAGGGAGGGTCGCCGGGTCAGCCCACCAGGACCTGTCCCTGGGAGCTGGGGCTCTGTGCCCCCACAAGGGCCTCACCCCCAGGAGCCTGGCACTCAGCCCGTCCGGACGCAGCTTTCTCTGTGGGGGCAGCGCCCGCAGGACGATGCGTGTTCTCACAGGCAGCCCCTGACGCGTGGCTGGGAGTGGGCTCGAACACACAGGCCACGTGGCAACAGTGGCCCCCAAGGTTTTAATTCCAAGGACACCCCTTCCCACCTCTCAGAAACCGCAGTGTGGCTGGTGGGGTGTCGGGGGGAAGGAGGTGGGGGAGACCCCCGGGTACCTGGGACCGGGGACCACAGGGCAGGGGAGAGGTGGCCGCATTGGGGAGTGACGGGGCCAGGGCGGCTCCAGAGACCCCCAGGGTCTAGGCCCAGCCTCTGAGTTTCTGCCTTCCCGTCACCCGGCCAGGACTCTCAGCTCCCCCTGCCGCTCACAGAGGCCGCTGGGGCCCCAGCAGCACCTGCCCGGGCCCAGAGGAAACAAGCCGGGCTGAGGGGGCGTCCGAGAGCCCCAGAGAGCGCCAGTCCACCTGAGACCAAGAGTGGGCACCTCCTAAGGGCCTGTGGGGCCCAGGACCTGTGGCCACTCTGCCTCTCCATGTGGACTCCCCAACGCTGCCTCCCCCAGCTGAAGTCCCCCGTTTCCCTGCACCTGCCCCCACACCTGCTGGAGACCTGTCTTCTGATGACAGCTAAGGAGGCTGGGAGAGGCGGGGCTGGGGGGCATCGCGTGGAGGGCAAGGCCAGGGAGGGTCGCCGGGTCAGCCCACCAGGACCTGTCCCTGGGAGCTGGGGCTCTGTGCCCCCACAAGGGCCTCACCCCCAGGAGCCTGGCACTCAGCCCGTCCGGACGCAGCTTTCTCTGTGGGGGCAGCGCCCGCAGGACGATGCGTGTTCTCACAGGCAGCCCCTGACGCGTGGCTGGGAGTGGGCTCGAACACACAGGCCACGTGGCAACAGGGGCCTGGGGGTGACCCCAGCGCGGGCACAGGGCACAGAGGGCCAGGCAGCGAGGAGGGGCAGCAACCCAAGGCCCGTCCCCGCTGACCCCGCGGTGAGACATCGGCCGCCTGACTCCGGGGGGCGTGGGGGCGGGGTGTCTGACGTTCGGACAATAAGGTCCCATGGTGAAGAATCCACCTGCTCTGCGGGAGCCCCGGGCTTGACCCCTGGGTGGGGAAGACCCCCTGGAGATGGGAATGGCCACCCACCCCAGCTTCCTGGACTGGAGAAGCCCGTGGACAGAGGAGCCTGGCGAGCTGCAGTCCGTGGGGTCACAAAGAGTTGAACCCAACTGAGCGACTTTCCCCTCGTTGAAGGCCTGCTGAGAAAGATGCCCCAAAGCTGCCCCCAGTTCCCTCTGCCAGCCTCAGGGGGCCTGCAGGGGGTGGGCCTCTCAGCCCTGCTCAGGCCCGCCCCGTCTCCCCACACCACCCGCCCCGGGAGGGACAAGACCCTCCGCAGCGCCTGCTCATCCCTTTCAGCCCCGGGGCTGGGGTGCCCCTGGCTCCGATGCCCACCTGAGGTGCTCACTGCCCCTCCCCCCTCGCCCCCACCTCGTCGTCAGGGGTTGGAGGTAAAAGCAGAGCCAGGCCCACTGCAGCCTGTGGCCGAAAGGAGATCAGTTCAGTCCAGTCTAGTCGCTCAGTCGTGTCCAACTCTGTGACACCATGAACCGCAGCACGGCAGGCCTCCCGTCCATCACCAACTCCCAGAGTCCATCCAGACCCATGTCTGTGGAGTCTGGAGAGGAGGAGTTGATGGCTATATTTTTTTGTACATTGTTATGCTGAACAATTATAGAGGGGGCGGGGAGAGGAGATTGATGATAACCTGAAAGAGCAAAGATGAAGGAAAAGAGCTGCTTAGGGCACAGTGCTAGTTCAGTCCAGTCTAGTCGCTCAGTCGTGTCCAACTCTGTGACACCATGAACCGCAGCACGGCAGGCCTCCCGTCCATCACCAACTCCCAGAGTCCATCCAGACCCATGTCCGTGGAGTCGGTGATGCCATCCAGCCATCTCATCCTCTGTCGTCCCCTTTTCCTCCTGCCTTCAATCTTTCCCAGCATCAGGGTCTTTTCAAATGAGTCAGCTCTTCACATCAGGTGACCGAAGTATTGGAGTTTCAGCTTCAACATCAGTCCCTCCAATGAACACCCAGGACTGATCTCCTTTAGGATGGGCTGGTTGGATCCCCTTGCAGTCCAAGGGACTCTCAAGAGTCTTCTCCAACACCACAGTTCAAAAGCCTCAATTCTTTGGTGCTCAGCTTTCTTCACAGTCCAACTCTCACATCCATACATGACTCCTGGATAAACCGTCGGCAAAGTAACGTCTCTGCTTTCTAATGTGCCATCCAAGTGGGTCATAACTTCCTTCCAAGGAGAAGCGTCTTTTCAGACACAGCTTTTCCTGCCTGGACTGTGTTTTCACTTGAGCAGTTCAAACACTGGACCTCAGAGCCTGCCCACCTTTCCATCATCCTGGCCTGGCGGCCTCACCTGGGGTCCCGCCCACCCTCAGACGCCCACTGCAGCCTGGAGCTCCTAGGGGCTGTCTTGGCCCGGCCCCCAGAGCCCAGTCAGGCCTGGGCCCTCCGCAGACACGGGCGTGGCTGGGCTGGATTGTGACAGACAGGTTTTGAGGGACAGCTGAGCTGAGACAAGGGCCCCCGATGCCCGGGGACAGCGGGCAGCTGGCTGGCTCTGTCCTGCCCTCTCCTCTCCCGCTGCCTCTCTTCTCTCTCAGCCCCCATGTTTGTAGCTGAGTTCCTGTGAATTATATTTACACCCGGAAGATGGGCTCCCTGAATTCCGTCTCCCCGGCAAGCATCACCAGCTCACGAGGCACCGGCCTGCACCCGTGGGCCCTGCCCACACGTCCCGCCTCTGCACACGGGGCTCCCGTGGGACCTGTGAGGAGCCCGGCCCACCCGGCAGCTCAGCAGGTGGTGGTCCCCAGGCAGACCCGTCCTCAGCCCCTGTGCTTCCTGCCGCCACCCCGCCAGCTGGCTCGTGGGTGCTCTGGACTGCCGGGGAGCGGTGATGACCTGGGAGTGGGCACCCCGGGGACACACATGCTGAGGGGGTGTCAGGGGAGGGGGCTTGGGTAGAGGGAGGTCACACCCACCCAGGCTGGGCAGAGGGGGCCCTGCCACAGAGCCAGGGCAGGCAGGACACCGAGGGTGAGGGAGAGGAGGTCCCGGGGTCCCCAGCCCACCCCAGGCCCAGAAGCCTCCTGGGCGGTTTCCACAGCCGCACGGCTTGGCTGCCACGGACCAGGGAGCCATCAGGGGGCAGAGCTGGGCTTCAGCCTGGATCCCAGCTGTACCCCCGCTCTGGGGACCAGCTTGGGCCATGCGGGGACCCTCTTGCTCTCTGCTCCCTCGACCCCCAGACTCCACGGCTGGGCTGCTCTACTGAGTTGTGTGACGGGTCTGAGGGTCCCCACCTCCAAGACTCTCGCAGACGTTTTGTTGACATTTAGTGATGCGGCCTTATTTGTTGGTTGTTTGCAGGGGTGTGTGGGCTCTCTCCTGGCCCAGAAGAGGGGTTCTGGCTGGGAGGGCGCAGCAGCAGGGCGGGCACCGACCCCTTCTCACAGGAGATGTGAGCGCAGGATGCAAGCCCAGCCAGAGATCTTCCCACAATGCCCTGCAGCTGACTGTGCAGGGTCCCCGCCCCGGGCTTCCGCCCGTCTCGGCCTCCTCCTGCCCCCCTGCCTGGCGCAGGGGTGATGGGTGGAGGGCGATGCCTCAGGGCTGCAGGGGCCTCTGAAACTGTCCACGCCGGGGAGCGACCACCCATCGGCCCGGCCTCAACGGACTGAAAACTCCAGAATTCAGCCTCTTGTTCTGGGGGCCCCCAGCTTGCACTCAGACACTCCCTTCGGGAAGCCTCCTCCCTGGGCCCTGCTGGGTGAGGCGCTGGGTGGGAGGGCTGTGTCAGCCTGTCTGCAACTGGGTCTCCAGGCACCTTCCTGGAGGTGGGGCTTTGGGGGTCCCGTGGCTGCCCGGTCAGGACCCTGCTCTTGTTGCTCCAAGGAAGCGTCTCTCTGGGCCTGCAGAGTTTCTCCAGATAACACTTCCTGTGTCCAGGGAGCTGGTCCCCAGAGCTGCCCTCTCACCGCTGAGACGTCCCTGAGGCCTGTTGCCCGGCAACCGCCTGGTGCAACCAGGGCAACTGCCATCCTGATCTCACCCAGGCCCCCGTGTCTCCACTGCGCCAGCGCTCTCGGCCCCGGGAGCCAGGACGGACAAGCCCAGAGCAGCAGCAGCCTTGAGTCCCATCTCTGGGGGGCAGGTGTGGATCCTCGGTTTCTCCCAGCCTCACCAGTCAAGTGTCACACTGGAGTCCAGTGGAGGCCCGACGGCGGGCGCCCTCGACCCAGCCACAGGGCACGTAGGGCCCCGGCAGGCCTGCGGCGTCCAGCCCGGTGCTCAGGGCCCTCCCTTCAGCTGTGCCTGTCAGCGGGAAGCGGGAGGAGATGTCTGAGTGGCCCCGGCCTGCCCCCTCCTGAGTCAGCCGGGGCGCTCTGTCTTCACCAGCCTGGGACGGGGTAAACGGGCTTCACAACTGAAAAGCGCCCTGTGTCCCCATCTGGGGTCCGGGTCCCAGCCGCTGTGAGGCCCACGTGGTCAGCAATTCCCGGTTGCAAGACTGTACCAACAGCCCCAGCTGCATCTGCATCAAAATTAGTTGCAAAGAGCAATTAGCACTTCATTAATAATCAATGAGGTGCCAATTTACACATCGCCCAAGAACAAATTGCAGATTCAGTTCGGCCTGTGATGGAGAGGGCTCCGGTGCCAGCCGGGGCAGAGAGAGTTCCAGACTGACGGGTGATGGGCAGGGGCAGCTGGGCACCCCGTACTCCCCTCCGCTGCCGCTGCTGTGGGGGCAGGAGCGGGGAGATGAGCGAGTGAGTTCTCACTTGTGTAGGCCGGGAGGGCCCGGGGGACGGAGGGGCGGCGAGCTGCTCCTGGCTGCCATGGGGCCGCCCTGTCCCCCGCCCGTCAAGGGGTCAGGGGGGCTTCCTTGAGCTGCACACACGCCGTGCTGCACTCTCTAAGCCACGTGTCCTCTGTCCCTTTCACAGGCAAGGATGCCAGGCCCAGAGAGCATGGTGGGCCTGAGCGTGGCCCCCGGCTCCACACGCCCAAACCCAGCAAGCGCCACAGGGACCCTCATTTTCTGTCCCCACCACTTTGTGGGGCCTTCTAGCACCCGACCCAGGGAGGTTTGGCCTCAGACCAGGCCCCTGTGACCTGGGTCAATCAAGGAGGGCTCCCTGGAAGAGGAGAGAGCCACATCAGGAGCCTGCCCTGCCTTCCCCTCCCACAGACCCCCCTTGCCTCTGCTGCCTCCACCCCGCCCCGGCCCCCCAGTCCCATGCTGTGTTCAGGTCACCTGGACGCCTCCTGGCCGAGGTGCTCCTGGGACGGCCTTAGGGCTGGCCAGCGGTGGAGCCGACCCCGAGGAGAGACCCACAGTGAACGCAGGGTGATCTCCGCGCCGGGGCCATGCTACCTAGCGGCTGGGATGGGCTGTCACGGCCAGTGAGGCCACGGAAGTGCAGGGCGCTGGCGGGAGCCAGACCTGGGGCAGCAGGAAGGAGGAGGCCAGCTGAGACCGGGGTCTGGGTTTTACTCTGGGGTCTTCACAGGGGCGGGGGGTGTGGTCTGGGGCCCACTGGCTGCCTTGGGGGCCCTGCTGCCGGAGCCAAGAGAGGGCCTGGGTGTCACAGAGGAGGCGGACAGCGACTCTGGCGCGGGCAGGGCCGCGGCGGGGGAGGGAGGGCTGTGCTTCAGGTTCGCACGCCCCGGTCGGGCGCTGGCGGGTGTGAGCACACTCCCGGCCAGGCCGCACAGGGCCTCTCCGGTTCCACCCAGGACCCGGCCCACTCGCCGCCCCCCGCCTGCACGCGCCACCCTCACCACAAGATTGAATTTATAGCAGACTCCAACACATTTAAATCCATTTATTGCAAAATTACTTTTCAATAATTATATCACCATGCCGACTCTGTTGCATAATGAAATTAGCATGAGAGATATTAGAGAGAATATAAAATTATAAGAAATATTGAAATACCTCTTCCCGTCTGTCTCCATGAGGCCCCGTAGCTTAACGGGAAGCGGGCACACCTCACGGATGGGATTGGAATGCGTAGAGGGTAGTTTTATAATGTCTTTTGTATAAATTAATTATAACAGTTATTGCAGCTCTCCATTATTGGATTGAAATTTCCCTCCACCAGAGCCGATTAGGGGGAACAGGAGCCTTGCTGGTGGCCCCGGGGTGGAGGGGCTGAGGAGGCGACAGGGCCCAGCTTTGTGGCCACACAGGTCACAGTTCAAATTCGGGCCCTGCTCTGTGTCTCCAGCAAAGTGACTTAACTTCTCTGATCTTGGGTTTCCCCTCAATTACTAAAAAAAGAAAAAGAAAAACACCACTAGCAACTTGGCTGCGGCGCAGGAGGATGAAAAGGGCGTGTGTTCACTGCTGTTAAAGGCGGTGCGCAGTTAAGGGTCTCCGCGTGGCAAGCAGCTCCGGCCCCGCGGCTTACCGCAGTAGTGAATGCTGGCTTCGCGGCAGGTTTCCGGGGTCATGGATGCGAGAGCGGCTTGGTTGGGGGTCTGGCTCCGGGTCTCCCATCGCTGCTTCAGGACTCAGCTGGGGCTGGGTCACCCGAAGGCCCGCCGTAGGCCAGAGGCTCCCGTCTAGGCAGCTGGTGGCCGATAGCCGGGGTCCTGGTTTCTGCCTCCCGGCCCCACACGAGCTGAGAGTCCTCACGGCCCGTGGCTGGCCTCCTGGAGCCAGGAACCCAGATCAGCATCCTCCACAGTCTGCATCAGGGGTCACAGGCCGGCACGTGCCCCGACTCCGACTCGTCCTGGGAGGGGGCTACACAGAGGCGTAAGGACCGGCACCCAGCACCTCTCCCTGGGGTTCGGCAGGGGGTCCCCACGGCTGGCCAGGGTGCACTGTCCCTGAGGAGGGCCTGTGCTCTCGTGCAGCCCAGTCTGCTCAGCCTGGGCCCGGCCCCTCCCCTTCAGGTTGGGGTCGGGCTCTGGGAGGGCGGGGAGGAGGCCCTGAGTGAGCAAGGGCAGAGGCTGGAAGACGAGGAGCAGGGGTGCTCCCCCCGGGAGCCCAGAGGCTGTGCCTTGGGGGGGGACCGCAGGGGTGGGCCTCGGCCTCCTGTGCCCACAGAGGACCCCACTCTGGACCCAGGGTCGGCAGTAGGGCCCCCTCAGTGGCCTCACTCTTTAGACCTCATCCAGAGACCAGCTCTAACCTACTCATGAGGCAGGGAGGCTGTTTACGCAGCCGGAGCCGCCAGTCCAATCAATGCGGCTGAGAGTGGATGCCCAGCCCTGTGACGCCTGGAGTTTAACTGCAGGACGTGTGCTTTCCCGGGGGCCCTCGCCCCTCCGGGTGCCCCAGAGAGCCCAGGGCTAATTGATGCGGCCCTTTGCTCCCCGACCACGGGAGCCCCTTAAGTGTACTAAACTAATGCATTTCATGAAGCACTCATCTCCAAGAATGTGATTAATGGAAAAGTGTTCCTCTCCCTGCAGTGGGACACCCCAAACCCAGGAAGAAGGCAGAGGCGGGACACCCCTAAATTTTAAAAGCAGGCAGAGGGGCACAGAGCACCAGTCAGCCACCCATGCAGACAAACACCCACCCGTGGCCCCCAGAAGCCACGCAGCCCGTGATGCTGAGACCCGGCCTGCCCCTGCTGGCTCTCCGGGTCCACACACGGTTCTGCTCTGCAGGGTGGGCGGCCAGAGGACCCCCGGATCCCAACTGAGGTGAGGGGAAAGGGCCTTCACACTGCCTGCTGGGATGGGCCTCAACACTTTCCTCCCCACTTCCCTGACCCTCATGAGGCCCATTCCAGGGGCTCAGGGCACACAAGAACATTTCCCAGTTTATTTTACTGAATAGCTAATATTTAAGATTTTAAATGAGAGAGGGGGCTAGGCATGCACCCCAAAGAAGCCAGGGGCTACCTATGAAGTTTCTATAAGCACCAGAAACTGGGAGCAGCAATGCATCCCTCCGTAGGAGGATGGATAAATAAGCCTTGGGGCATTTGAGCAGTGGAGTACTACGCAGCAGTGAAAAAGAACAAGGGCTGCCTGCACACCACAGATGGGTCTCAGCATGTGATGATGAGTGAAGCAGCCTCACGGGGCTCCACGCAGGGGCCCCAGGACCTGCTGTACTGCTGGATCCACTGAGCTGCCCGCCTGGGAGGAGGCACGCTGCGGAACGTGGCTTTGGGGGCTTGTTTTTTTAAGCAGAGAAGGGTTTACAGAGAAAAGACTTGGTCTCACTCTGTCTCCAGCCCAGCGGGCTCCCCTCTCAGTCAATGCCGATGTTGCCCTGGGAGCCCTTCCAGAAGCACCCTGCACACACAGGTAAGACCAGGGCTGACTCTGCAGGTGGAACAAACACCCCAAGTGGTTGCGCAGAAGGCTGAGCCAAGACCCCGGGCCAGGACAGGGAGCTTTATAGCTCCAGGCGGACAGCAAGCAGGGGCCTGGGTGAGGGGGTCCCTTCTTGAGGGTGTCAGCTAAGAAACACTCCCATTATTCATGGATTCTCCAGAAAACCTTGAAAGTCCCACTGTGCACCACCCAGGACAAGTTGTCTGCAGAAGTGTCTCCCAGGACCCAGGGTGACTGGCAGGGCCAGGAGCGAATTGAGGACGCCGGTCTCTCGTTCCGAAGCCGGAAAGGTGGCCCCGGAGAAGCCCACCCGAGGCTGCCCCTGCTCTTCTGCCCCTCCCGCTGAGCAGAAAGTCTCACGGCCCTGCGAAGAGACGCCAAAACACTGTCAGGCAGCAGCACACACATACGGTAAGCGTACCACGTCAAGCATTTGTCAGCACCCAGTTCAGAGACAGTAAGAGCATCCGCGTTGCCGGGCAACCGTCGCCACCATCATCTCCAGAACGTTCTCATCTTCCCAAACCGAGACCCTGTCCCCAAGGACAGTAACTCCCCATCCCCTCCGGTCCCTGGCCTCCACCCCCACTTCCTGTCTCCGTGACCCTGGCTCCCCGGGGGCCGCACAGAAGTGGAGTCGCCCGGGGTCTGTCCTTCGCTGTCCCCTTATTTCACTGAGCATCCGCGCTCTGGAGGCTCAGAGCTCCCTTCAGTTCAGGCTGGATCACAGGCCAGTGAGTGGACGGGGCAGCCGTGTTTGTCCATCGCCTGTCGACGGGCACCCGGGCTGTTTCACTGTTCGGTTGCTGTGAGGGATGCCGCTCTGAACTTGGGCACAGAAGTATCTCTTCGAGTCCCTGCTGTCAATTCTTTGTGTATAGACCGAGAAGAGGGGGTAATTCCACTTCATTTGTTGAGGAAGCATCGTACTGTTTTCCGTGGTGGCTGCACCATGTTACATTCCCACGGGCAAGTGTTCCAGGCTCTCCAGGTCCTCATCGACACTAGCTATTTTCCATTTTATTTACGTCTTTAGAATAGCCGTCCTAATAGGTGTAAAGTGGTAGTTACCTCATCGTAGTTTTGATTTGCATTTCTCTAAAGATTCATGATGCTGAGCATCTTTTTATGCACTTGTCAATTTGTTATTTTCTTTGGACACATGTCTATATTTAAGTCACTTGGGTTGCGTTTCATTGCTGTTGTGATTTTTTTAAACGTGTTTCTGGATATTAACCTCTTATCATATTTATGATTTTCGAATATTTTCTCCCTCCTGTGGGAGCCTTTCACTCCATGGCTCGTGTTCTTTGGCACAAAAGTGTTTCGTCCTGATGATCCCCGTTTGTCCAGTTTTCCTTCTGTTGCCTCTGTTCTGGTGTCGCCTCCGAGAAGTTGCTACCAGATATAACGTCACAGAGGTGGCCCCGTCTACTCCAAGAGCTTCAAGCTTCGCGGTTCTGTTCAGGCCTTCGATCCACTCTGCGCCAACGTCTGTGTGTGGTGTGAGACAAGGACTCACCTCCGTTCTCGGTGTGTGGCTCCTCCGCTCTTGGTGTGTGGCTCCTCCGCTCTTGGTATGGGGTTTCCGGCTTTCCCAGAGCCATCTGCTGGAAGCACTGTCCTCTCCCACTTGAATGGCCTTGGTGCCCTGAGCACTCAACTGTGTCTGACTCTGAAGCACCAAGGCCTGCAGCCCGCCAGGCTCCTCTGTCCACGGGACTCTCCCCGTAAGAACACTGGAGTGGGCTGCCGTTTCCTGGGCATCTTCCTGACCCAGGTATTGACCCTGTGTCTCGAGTCTGCTGCACTGCAGGTGGGTTCTTCATCACTGAGCCACTGGGAAAGCCGAATGGTGGGTTTTATTTATTTCACATCATTCTAAGTAAAAAAAATTCTTTTAATTTTAATTATTAGCATGAATTTTACCACTCACCTTTGCGTTGCACAGTGTCAGCTTTAAATGAGAATATAAGGATCTTTAACTCATGCAAATCATCAGACGACACAGTTCATATTTCCTTGCTCATACATCGTTTGTTTTCTTCTTACTAAAACAGTTGATGGCATTTCTGCAGGATGGCTGCTGTCCCCATGCTTTTCCAGAACCTTCCATCAAGTGGTCGAGTCCATGTCCCCTCCCCTTGAACCTGGGTGGACCTCAGTGGCTGTTCAGCCAGCTGCAGAGCAACTTCAAAGGGAAGGTCACAAAAATGCCAGGTGCCACTACTGTATTCTCTTAAAAGCCAGTCGCTGTGCTGGGAAGGAGCCCCCGTATGGAGAAGAACCAAGACCCCCGCCCACAGCCCGCTGGGCTCCTAGGCACAGCCACGCAGACGAACGAGCCCTCACTTTGTTAAGTACAAGGAGCATGCGGTCGCTTGGGGCCCTGCCATGGGCACCTGCTGTCCACCAGAGTCTCAGGGGAATCCCGGAGGTCTTCCTGGAGCAGGGGACATCTGGGAACACTCTCTGAAGCACAGGTTTACCTGCCTGAGGTGAGGAAAGGGAGTGAGGCGGTGAATGACAAGGCTAGCCGGGGGACCCCAGGACACCCCACAGAGGCCGAGGCCCCCCTCAGGACCCTTAGCCGAGCCCTACGCTGCAGTCCCCGCCCTCGCATAGGCCCCGCCCCTCGAGGCCCCGCCCCCTCGTAGGCCCCATCCTCTCACAGGCCCCGCCCTCAAAAGCCTGGCAGGTCGGCTCTCTGTACCCTGAACAGGGGTCCCAGGAGACAGGGCGGTACGAGTGGGGGCAGGGGCTTCTCACCACTCGCCTGTGACCACGGGTGGGGCTGGTGGGAGGGCGGCCCTCAGGTCAGCTGGGTGTCTCCAAGCTCCCCCGAGACCTCAGTGACACCTCTCCCAGCTCTGGGCCGCAGACCACCCGCCTATTCTGCCCGGGCCCCCCCACGCGCTGCGGACCTGCCCCGCTCAGCCCCCCATGGCAGGGTTGCCCTCCCTGCCCTCCTCGCCACCAGGCCTGCGCCTCCGTGCAGGCGGACCCTGACGTTGGCCAGACCAGCACTGTCCAGGGCGCCCAGCCCCTCGGAATGTGGCAGCAGGCAGCAGGCGGCAGAGGCCCTGTCCAGGGTACGTCCCGGCTCCTGGCTCCTCCGCGGAGTCTGTTTGTTTTCATAACCAATTCAATATTTAAGACCCGGCGAGCCGCTGCCTGAGCTCGCGGGCTCCCCCTTCCTTTGTCTCAGCTCCCCTCCGCCCCTCGCACCTCCTGACAAACCAAGCGGCTCTGATGGAAAATCCATTAGTGGTCCGGTCCTCCCTCCCGCCCGCTTTCCCAGGCAGCTCCTCGCCCGACGTGTCAGCCTCTCCATCCTGATTATCTGGAGACGCCAATTTCAAAGAGACATCTTAATAGTGATGTCAACGAATTAATTAGATGTGTTAATGAGCTAAAAGCAACCCAAATTAAATTAATGCAGTAATAAGCGCAGACAGCAAAATTAGCTCCAATTTCTCTAAATGATTCTGAACTGTACACAACACCTCATCTCACTAGAACATTACCATCCCCCAAAGCTAATCAAGAACCGTTGCAATTAGCTGCTTAATTACAAACAGGCGCGTGCACGGGCAGGCGCACACGCACACACACACACACGCGTGCACTGACGCACACACAGCAGCAGGGATTCACACGCACAACCTCTTAGATGTGTATAAGAGACAGGGGCGGTACGAGTGGGGGCAGGGGCTTCTCACCACTCGCCTGTGACCACGGGTGGGGCCGGTGGGAGGGCGGCCCTCAGGTCAGCTGGGTGTCTCCAAGCTCCCCCGAGACCTCAGTGACACCTCTCCCAGCTCTGGGCCGCAGACCACCCGCCTATTCTGCCCGGGCCCCCCCACGCGCTGCGGACCTGCCCCGCTCAGCCCCCCATGGCAGGGTTGCCCTCCCTGCCCTCCTCGCCACCAGGCCTGCGCCTCCGTGCAGGCGGACCCTGACGTTGGCCAGACCAGCACTGTCCAGGGCGCCCAGCCCCTCGGAATGTGGCAGCAGGCAGCAGGCGGCAGAGGCCCTGTCCAGGGTACGTCCCGGCTCCTGGCTCCTCCGCGGAGTCTGTTTGTTTTCATAACCAATTCAATATTTAAGACCCGGCGAGCCGCTGCCTGAGCTCGCGGGCTCCCCCTTCCTTTGTCTCAGCTCCCCTCCGCCCCTCGCACCTCCTGACAAACCAAGCGGCTCTGATGGAAAATCCATTAGTGGTCCGGTCCTCCCTCCCGCCCGCTTTCCCAGGCAGCTCCTCGCCCGACGTGTCAGCCTCTCCATCCTGATTATCTGGAGACGCCAATTTCAAAGAGACATCTTAATAGTGATGTCAACGAATTAATTAGATGTGTTAATGAGCTAAAAGCAACCCAAATTAAATTAATGCAGTAATAAGCGCAGACAGCAAAATTAGCTCCAATTTCTCTAAATGATTCTGAACTGTACACAACACCTCATCTCACTAGAACATTACCATCCCCCAAAGCTAATCAAGAACCGTTGCAATTAGCTGCTTAATTACAAACAGGCGCGTGCACGGGCAGGCGCACACGCACACACACACACACGCGTGCACTGACGCACACACAGCAGCAGGGAGAATTCAGCCTGGGCTGGCCTGAGGGGTGGGGTGGGGGCTACAGACTCCCCCACATAGCCCAGGTCATCATTCCTGCCGCCCTTCCTGGCTCCAGGAGGCTCAGCCTTCCCAGCGCCAAGCTGGGCGCTGTGGACAGTGTCAGGTGTCTGGACCAGGCCAGTCAGGGGGAGGGACAGCTGGAGGGCTCCCCCACCGCCCTGGGCATCTGCCTGGCCGGGTGAGATGGGGTGCGGAAGCAAGGGAAGAGGGAGGAGGGGCGGGACGGAGGCCAAGGGCAGGGGAGGGGCGGCGAGCAGAGTTGTTTATTGCTTGCATCAGAATCTTGAGTTGCAACTAAGGAGCTAATTGTCCAGCCCGGCTGATTTCCCAGCGGGCAGGGAGAGCCGCTAATAGCTTCCAAGCCACTCAGGTATCTGATTAGCTGTAATTGCAGCTGGAGACGCGAGAGAGGTGAGGACAGGAGTGGAGAAATGGGCAGGGAGCGAGGCCCGGGGCAGAGTGAGGCCGGGAGGGGCCAGGCAGGTGCAGGGCAGGAGGGGCTCCGGCCAGAGAAGGTGAGGGAGGGCGGAGGTGGCATGGGAAGGCCGGCCCCTGGCAGCCTCTCCGAGGACCACGTGGCATACACACACCCCGTGTGGACCCAGAACCCCGCTGCCCTGGCCACACCGTCTAGGGGGAGGCCTGCGCCCTGGCAGGCCCGTATGTAAAACAGGGCATAGTCCGCCTCGGGGGCCGGGCATCCAGGACCCAGAGCCGGGCAATGGGAGTGGGCCAGGGCTGCACGCAGTCAGTGCCAACAGGCAGGGGCTGAAAGAGCTGCCCCGTGGGCACCAGGCAGGGGGTGGCGTGGCTGGGACTCCCCCTGTCTCCCACCTTCCCCTCTTTTACAAGGAAGAGTTCTGTCTCCTTAGCCAAGAATGATTTTGTTCATTTCTGATCAATTCAGGGAGGAAGGAGCTGATTGATCAGCCCCTGCTATCCAGGACCCCCTACCCCAGGCACCCCATACCCCAAAGAGAACAGCTCTTCCTAGAGGAGAGTGGGCCGGGGTCCCCAGGAGGAGCACAGGTGGGGTCAGGGGCAGGGGGCTGCCAGGCTCCATCAGTCTGCAAGCTGCCCTCCCCCCGACGCAGGGTCCCCCGCGCTGGCCCCTGGCCTCCCCATTTCCTGGGTGTTTTCCCCTTGTGCTCCTGGCAGGCCCGTATGTAAAACAGGGCATAGTCCGCCTCGGGGGCCGGGCATCCAGGACCCAGAGCCGGGCAATGGGAGTGGGCCAGGGCTGCACGCAGTCAGTGCCAACAGGCAGGGGCTGAAAGAGCTGCCCCGTGGGCACCAGGCAGGGGGTGGCGTGGCTGGGACTCCCCCTGTCTCCCACCTTCCCCTCTTTTACAAGGAAGAGTTCTGTCTCCTTAGCCAAGAATGATTTTGTTCATTTCTGATCAATTCAGGGAGGAAGGAGCTGACTGATCAGCCCCTGCTATCCAGGACCCCCTACCCCAGGCACCCTATACCCCAAAGAGAACAGCTCTTCCTAGAGGAGAGTGGGCCGGGGTCCCCAGGAGGAGCACAGGTGGGGTCAGGGGCAGGGGGCTGCCAGGCTCCATCAGTCTGCAAGCTGCCCTCCCCCCGACGCAGGGTCCCCCGCGCTGGCCCCTGGCCTCCCCATTTCCTGGGTGTTTTCCCCTTGTGCGTATGTTCTCGTGTCAACCTGTCTGTGTTTCCATGTATTGATTGCTTTAAAATACATTCATTTCCATCCCTGCTCCAAACGAGAAGGAAGGTGATGCTACCTCATTAACCCGTCGGCCAGGCCTCAAGCCGAACGCCCGTGGTGGCACCCTGCCCGGGGGACCGAGGTGATGGCCACTCCCCTGCCCCCAGGAGCTCCTGGTGCTGAGCCCCGACACGCGCACTGATGATGGGCCTGGGAACCCGTGTGCGCAGGGGGCAGAGGACAAGCCAGGGAGGTGGCTTTGGGAGGCAGGATGTGGGTTAGTGGGGTGGCTCAGTGGGGGTGCCAGATGTTACGTGGAAGGAAAGTGGGGGGCTGTTGCGGTCCCAAGAGGGTGGCCCCTCACGAGTCCCAGAGCCAGGCCTCACCCCCTTGGCCTCTGCTTTCAAGCCTGCAAAATGGGGGCATCACAGCTGTGCTCTCAAGGAAAAAAGGGTCAGCGACTTCAGGGCCAGCAGAGACTGCCGCCACCTGAGGCCACGCAGGCCACGGGCCCACGGCTGAGGCATCACGCAGTGCTCATGAATATAGGCAGGGCCGTGCCCCCTGGGGCCGCAGCGTGAAGTCCCCAGGCTGGGGCCTCGCTCCAGTGTACAGGTGAGGAGAGTGAGGCTGGGGGCCAGGGGCAGATACTGCTCAGGGTCACCCGGGCCCTCTGTGAGTCCCCCTTCAACACCAGGTGGTCACCTTTGGCCGTGGTTCCAGAACTTTATTTCTCAGCAGAAAGAGAAGATTGTTTTGCTCAGCAAGTGTTCCTACGAGCTTTCTCCTCCCTGAGCAGTGGTGAGTCCCAGAGTCTCTGGGGTGGGGACAGTAGGGCGTAGCGGTAGGAGGAGCTGTGGGGGATGGAGAAGGGGCGGGGCCACAGCTGGCCAATAGTATGGCTAGACGCAGCAGCCACGTGACCGCGCCTTGGTCTCCATACGACGACGACAGCTTGCGGTCTGGGGGCTGCTTTGGCCGGGGAGTGTCGTGTATCAAGGCCCAGGTGCTCGTGGGCTGTGCCGTTTGCACCCACACAGGTGCACACGCGGGCCGGCCAGCTGGCCTCGGGGAGCCGGGCGCTGGTGTGTCGGGTGCACACCTGGAGGCCTCCAGGCTCCCACAGCCCACACCAATTAGAAACTCACTCTGCATTATTTTAATTTGTCTCTGGGGCCCTGGAAGGAAAGTCTTGCGATTATTATTATATTTTGGCTGCAAACTCCAGCCACCATTATATAAATTGCGTGTAATTGAATCCATCAGAGGCAGTTTCTTTTAAGCAGTCATGTTTTCCTTTCCCGGACCATGGGCGCCCTCTCCTCACAACTTGACCTCCATGCTCCTGCTGAGAACTTCCTGGCCCTTCCGAGGAGGAGGGAGGCCTGTGGGCCACCCGACCACCTCATTCATGGGTACTGGGTGCTTTAAAATCCAACTGTCATGGGGCCCGCCCCCACGGTGCCGCTTCTTACTGTGTGATCTCCAGCTAGTTGCCTGCCTTCTCTGAGGCTCAGTTTTCTCATCTGTGACAGCCTCTGCCCCAAAGGGCCGGCATGAGGCTTAAAGGCGATAGATAGTGCCTGGAAAGCCCTCCTCTGGTGCCCACTGGGAGCATCCTGCTGGGGATCTCTGCCTCCAGCCTCCCAGCCCAGGGCACACGCTCTTAGTACCTGGGTCTGTTTTAACCAGGTGTGAGGGACACAGAATCGGACATGCCTGTCATGAAGGAAGTTCGTGTTTTGTCACGTTCCCGCAGGGCCACACAGGGAAGCCCCAAGGTTGGGCAAGAGGTCGAGTGAGGGGCACTGTGGGCCCGGAGCTGCCCGTGGTGCTCTGGGGCCTGCCTGGAGATGCAGGCAGGAAGACCACGGCAGGAGGGTGCCAGCTCCTGGAGAAGGCGGTGCGAAGGCTCTGCACTGGCTGGTTTGCGTGTGAAAAGCACACCCTGGCAGGTGAGTTTTATCTGTCTCCAGGACTTGGCTAACCCTGGAGGGAGGGGTGCCTCAGCCGGGCCCCCACGAGTGTCAGAGGATCAGACAGAAAATGAGGAAACACAGTTAATATGATGAAATCCAAGTGACGCTGGCCATGGAGCCCTCCGTCGGGGCCGAGAGAGGAGGCTGCCCCGAGTGCAAGTGAGGAGGCTGGGGCCCAGCGGGACCGCCTGCCTGAAGTCGTGCAGGGGGCCGGGCAGGGTCTGGTGAAGACCAGCCTGAGACCACACCTTCTGGGCTGGGGTTCTGGGCTGTCGGAGGAGGAGGAAGGGCTGGGCGTGGGAGGCCGTGCCAGTCTGCGCCCCAGGCCACCGAGGCCCTGGCCGTACCCAAGTGCACAGCGGGGGCTCCGCCAGCGCCCGCTCTCTGGGTGACCCCGTCTGCCCTGCGGGGCTGCCATGTTGGGTCAGGGGCCAGGATGGCACGCGCCCTTCGCCGGCCGCTGTGGGGCCAGCAAGACACAGGACTGCTGCTGTCCCTGTGGGGCAGGGGCCGGCCGGCATCGCTCCCTGTGCAGCCACAGAGCCCTTCCAGGTGCGGGAGGCGGCCTGGGCTCCGCGCTCACAGGCAGACGTGCCTGTCGCTCCAGCCGGGCGAGCTGCCCTAAGCGTGTTTTTCACCACGTACTTGTGCTACTTTCTTTCCAAAGACATTTCAAGCACCTCTAAGTGTCCAGCAAGGAAACTGAGACTCTTTCTCCATGCACAAAACTGTGCATGGATAGTCACAGAAGCGTGACTCACAGCGGCCAGAAGGGGGGGCCAGCCGGACACCCATCACAGGAAGAGGGGGCTCGAGCATGGCTATGGGGGCGCAGCCTCAGAGACAAAGGAGGCGCCGAGCCTGCTACAACACGGATGGGCCTCGAGGACGCACGTGCGCAGGTGGAAGAAGTCAACACGAAGGACGCAGGTCCCGTCGATGAGAAATGTCCGGAATGAGCAAATCGCTAGAAACAGGGGTGTCCCAGGCGGCGCTCCTGGTAAAGAACCTGCCTGCCGGTGCAGGAGACGTAGGAGGCGGGGGTTCCGTCCCTGGGTCGGGAAGATCCCCTGGAGGACGGCAGGGCAACCCACTCCAGCAGTCTTGCCTGGAGAATCCCACAGACAGAGGAGTCTGGAGGGCTATGGTCCCTAGGGCCGCAGAGAGAGGACGCCACTGAAGCGACTTGGCACGCAGGCATGCATAGAAACGGGGAGGGCCGGGGGTAGGGGAGGGTGGGCGGTGACTGCTGGTGCGGGCGGGGCTTCCTTTGAGGGTGACAGCCCCGTTCTGGGATGAGGTGGTGCTGACTGCCGCACCGCTCTGCGGCTTGCACTGAGAACGCGGAAGTGTACACCTCAGAAAAGAGAAGGCTGCGGCTAGCGTGTGAGTTCCCCGCGGCTGCTGTAGCAAAGAACCACGAGCTAGGTGCCCGGAACCACAGGTCCTGGAAGCCAGAAGTCAGGGTGTTGGCAGGGCCAGCCTCCCTCCAAGGACCCTGGGCTGTGCTGCCAGGCACTCCAGGACTGGCTCCTGGGGTGCAGCGGCCACATCGCGCCAATCTCTGTCCCCATCTCCCCATGACTTCTCGTAAGGACACCAGTCATTGAATCAGAGCCCACCCTAAAGCCCTCATCTCACTTCTATTTACCTTTGCAAAGACCTTATTTCCAGGTAAGGCCTCATTCCAGGAGTCATTTTTGGATGTGAGAGTTGGACTATAAAGAAAGCTGAGCACTGAAGAATTTGTGCTTTTGAGCTGTGGTATTGGAGAAGACTCTTGAGAGTCCCTTGGAC
>SJYC01033073.1:0-26972 GCA_006408675.1 Madoqua kirkii | reverse complement strand
TGCGATTCATGGGGTCGCAGAGAGTCGGACATGACTGAGCAACTGAACTGAACTGAACTCTGCATGTAAGTTAAATAACTAGGGTGACAATACACAGCCTTGATGTACTCCTTTCCAAATTTGGAACCAGTCTGTTGTTCTACGTCTGGTTCTAACTGTTGTCTTGACCTGCATACAATTTGCTCATGAGGCAGGTAAGGTGGTCTGGCATTTCTTCTCTTTAAGAATTTCCCACAGTTTGTTGTGATCCATACAGTCATAGAATTTAGAATAATCAGTGAAGCAGAAGTAGATTGTTGTTGTTGTTTTTTTAATTCTCTTGCTTTTTCTATGATCCAGTAAATGTTAACAATTTGATCTCTGGTTCCTCTGCCTTTTCTAAATCCAGCTTGTACATCAAAGCTTTCAGTTCACATATTGCTGAAGTCTAGCTTGACGGATTTTGAGCATAATCTTGCTAACATGTAAAATGAGTGCAGTTGTATGGTAATTTGAACATTCTTTGTCATTGCCTTTCTTTGGAATTGGAATGAAAACTGACCTTTTCCAGTCCTGTGGCCACTGCTGAGTTCTCCAAATTTGCTCACATATTGAGTGCCGTACTTTCACAGCATCATCTTTTAGGATTTGAAATAGCTCAAATGGAATTCCACCACCTCCACTAGCTTTGTTCATAGTAATGCTTCCTAAGGCCTACTTGACTTCACACTCCAGAATGCCTGTCTTTTAAGAGCTATTTTGTACAGTTCTTCTGTATATTTTTGCCACTTCTTGTTAATTTCTTCTGCTTCTGTTAGGTCATTGCTGTTTTTGTCCTTTATTATGCTTATCTTTGCATGAAATGTTCCCCTAGTATCTCCAATTTTCTTAAAGACATCTCTAGTCTTTCCCATTCTGTTTTTTCCCCTCTTTTTTTTTTTCATTGTTCACTTTAGGAGGCTTTCTTCTCTCTGCATTGAGTTGCATATATCTTTCCCTTTCTCCTTTGCTTTTCATCTCTCTTGTCAGCTATTTGTAAGGCCTTCTCAGATAACCACTTTGCCTTCTTGCATTTCTTTTTCTTGGGGATGATTTTGGTCACCACCTCCTCTACAATGTTACAAACCTCTGTCCGGAGTTTTTCAGGTACCCTGTCTACCAGATTTAGTTACTTGAATCTATTTGTCACTTCCACTGTATAATCATAAGGGATTTGATGTAGATCACACCTGAATGGGCTTTCCCTACTTTCCTCGATTTGAGCCTGAATTTTGCAATAAGGAATTGATGATCTGAGCTACAGTCAGCTCCAGGCCTGCTTTTGCTGACTGTATAGAGCTACTCCATCTATGGTGGTAAAGGATATAATCAATCTGATTTCAGTAGTGACCATCTGGCGATGTCCATGTGTAGAGTTGTCTCTTGTGTTGTTGGAAGAGGGTGTTTGCTATGACCAATGTGTTCTCTTGGCAAAATTTTGTTAGATTTTGCCCTGCTTCATTTTGTACTCCAAGGCCAAACTTGCCTGTTATTCCAGGTATCTGTTGACTTTCTACTTTTGTATTCCAGTCCCCTATGATGAAAAGGACATCTTTTTTTGGTGTTAGTTCTAAAAGGTCTTGTAAGTCTTCACAGAATCATTCAACTTCATCTTCTTCAGCATTAGTGGTTGGGGCATGAAAGTGAAAGTGAAAGATGCTCAATCATGTCCAACTCTTTGTGACCCTATAGACTGTATAGTTCACAGAATTCTCCAGGCAAGGATACTGAAGTGGGTTGTCATGCACCTCCTCCAGGAATCTTCCCAACCCAGGGATCAAATCTAGGTCTCCCATATTGCAGGCAGATTCTTTACCAGCTGAGCCACAAGGGAAGCCCATGAATGCTGAAGTGGGTGGTCTATCCCTCCTTCAGTGGATCTTCCTGACCTAGGAATTGAACCAGGGTCTCCTGCATTGCAGGTAGATTCTTTACTGAGCTATTGGGGCATAGACTTGGATTTCTGTGATGTTGAATGGTTTGCCTTAGAAACGAACCAAGATCATTCTGTCATTTTTGAGATTGCAACCATTTTGAGTACTGCATTTTGGACTCTTTTGTTGCCTATGAGGGCTACTCCTTTTTTTCTAAGGGATTCTTGCCCACAGCTGTAGATGTAATGATGATCTGAATTAAATTCACCCATTCCCATCCATTTTAGTTCACTGATTCCTAAAATGTGAATGTTCGTTCTTGTCATCTCCTGTTTGATCACATCCAGTTTACCTGATTCATGGGCTTAACAGGTTCCTATGCAATATTATTCTTAACAGTGTTGGACTTTACTTTCACCATCAGACACAACCACAACTGGGTGTCATTTCTGCTTTGGCTCAGAGTCTTCATTCTTTCTGTAGCTATTTCTCCGCTCTTCTCCAGCAGCATATTGCACACCTATCGACCATGGGCGGGGGTGGGGGGACTCATCTTTCAGTGTAATATCTTTTTGCCTTTTCATACTGTTCATGAGGTTCTCAAGGCAAGAATACTGAAGTGGTTTGCCATTCCCTTCTCCAGTGGACCACATTTTGTGAGGCCCTAACTAGCAGAGACATGCCCTTCACTGCTCCATGCAGCTGGACAATATGCCCAGTGCCCTGGTTGTCCCACAGCTGGTGCTCGTTGTGTGTATAAACCTTCACTGGCTGTTGGGTGTCGGTCAGTGTGCGGCCCAGGATGGAGGCAAAGGCCCTGCTGGAGTGGCTGGGAAGGAAGTCCAGGGAGGCTGGAGCTTCTCAGCCTCTTTGCTGCTGCTAGCCACCGTAGGGCCTATCTTCCACCCAGTAATCACTGTCTGCTCTAGAGTTGATCCACCCAGGAGTGGAGGGCCTCTCAGCCTCAAGAAAATGCAAATCAAAGCCAGGATGAGATATTACTTCATACTTAGTTCAGTTAAGTTGAGTTGCTCACTCATATTCGACTCTTTGCAACCCCATGGACTGCAACACGCCAGGTTTCCCTGTCCATCACCAGCTCCTGGAGCCTGCTCAAACTCATGTCCATCAAGTCAGTGATGCCATCCAACCATCTCATCCTCTGTCATCCCCTTCTCCTCCCACCTTCAATCTTTCCTAGCATCCGGGTCTTTTCTAGTGAGTCAGTTCTTTGCATCAGGTGGCCAAATTATTGGAGTTTCAGCTTCAGCATCAGTCCTTCCAATGAATATTCAGGACTGGCTTCCTTTAGGATGGACTGGTTGGATATCCTTGCGGTCCAGGGGACTCTCCAGAGTCTTCTCCAACACCACAGTTCAAAAGCATCAATCCTTTAGCACTCAGCTCTCTTTATAGTCCAGCTCTCACATCCACACATGACTACTGGAGAAACCATAGCTTTGACTAGATGGACCTTTGTTGGCAAAGTAATGTCTCTGCTTTTTAATATGCTGTGTAATTTGGTCATAGATTTTCTTCCAAGGAGCAAGTATCTTTTAATTTCATGGCTGAAGTCACCATCTGCGGTGATTTTGGCCCAAGAAAATAAAGTTTGTCACTCTTTCCATTGTTTCCCCATCAATTTGGCATGAAGTGATGGGACTGGATGCCATGATCTTATTTTTTGAATGTTGAGTTTTAGGCCAGCTTTTTCACTCTCCTCTTTCACTTTCATCACGAGGCTCTTTCGTTCCTCTTTGCTTTCTGGCATAAGCATGGTGCCATCTGCATATCTAAAGTTACTGATCTTTCTCCCAGCAATCTTGATTCCAGTTTGTGCTTCATCCAGCTTGGCATTTTGCATGATATACTCAGCATATAAGTTAAATAAGCAGGGTAACAATATACAGCCTTGATGTACTCCTTTCCCAATCTGAAACCAGTCCATTTTTCCATGTCCAGTTCTAACTGTTGCTTCTTGTCCTGCATAGAGGTTTCTCAGGAGGCAGGTAAGATGGTCTTGTATTCCCACCTCTTGAAGAATTTTCCACAGTTTGTTGTGATCCACACAATCAAAGACTTTAGTGTAGTCAGTGACGCAGAAAGAAGTGAGTGTCAGGGACTGAGAGGAGTGGGGATTGTGGAGTTAATGTTTGATGGAGACAGTTTCTGTTTGGTTTCACAACATTATAAGTGCTGCCACTGAATTGTGTACTTAAAGTGATTAATATTGAAAATTTTATGCTGTACACATTTCACCACAACTGAAAATAATGTAATATGCCAAAAAACATTGACTGGGATGCTTTAAGTAGGTGCATTGTATCATATATGAATTATATCAACAATAAAGCTTTTTCAAAAAGCAATCAACTTTTTACATTTTTGTGTGAAGGTAGAATATATATATATATATATATATGTATGTATGTATGTATGTATGTATGTATTTAAAGATAACAGAAGCCCTCCTTGAAAGTAATTTAGTTAAGATCATTGATTGGATGGGGGAAAAATGAACACAATGAAAGCTAGGAACAGAGACACCCAAGATGTGGGCCTCACTCCCACCCCAAGCGGGACTGCCTATGATCCCAGACAAGTGTGCAGAGGAGAGACCCATGTGGGAGATGGACTCTGTGCAAAATCAGGACTAGAAGCATGTCACTTCATCTTGTCTGCCTTTGTGGATCTGGTAGCTGGTCAAGGCCACTGGCTTGTTCTCCTGTGGAAGGCTTTCAAACACTTGAATGTGCACAAAGTCATCATCCATGTGAACCTTGATGAAGAAGGTCCTCCCAGCAACTCCTTGGCTTTTGAACTCCACAGCATTGAGCACCGGGAACTTCTTGTTTTCCTTCTCTTTTAGCAGAGACTTCATTTTGTCAGCAATGGCCTGGATCTCAGCCATGGTCAGCTGTTTGGCAGGGGATGCACCACACATCATCTCAGTGGTGGGTCCGTGGACACCAGGAGGTGGTCATGGAGCGGTGGTCACGCTGCACTAGCAGTTACACAGGAGCAGCAGACACTCGCAGGAATTTGATGTGCACTTTATTGTACATAAATTATACTCAATAAAGCAGCTAACAAAACTAAGTATGAATTACTTTGATAAAAATAAAAATTAAATTTTAAGAAAAAAATTCTTTCTCAATCATTCAACAGTACAGATTTAACAGAGAGGGAAACAAAGCTTCCTGCTGTGTCCCTGCTGCTCTGAGATGCATTCATTCAAATGCTAATCAAATGCCTATCACTTAGCATGTACCAGGTGATCTGTGACCTGGACACATGCCTCAGTTTATCTCACTGGCCTTAGGAGGCAAGCAGTGAGGCACTGAGATGCAAGAAAACAGAAACGGGACCATGGTAACTTTATTCAAGCCCTTCAAGCCTTGGTTTCTTTATCCATAAAATGGAATAACAGTAATGTCTGCTCAAAAGATTAATAGAAGCATCTTAGAAAAGGCTTAGCAGTATTGGGCATGCAGAAAGGGCTAGATACACATTGGCTATTTGAGGGGGACCATGGTCTCAGTAAGGGACACATGGTCATTGCCTGGACCTTTGAAACATAGCAAGAGAGCAGACCCTGGATCAGGAGAGAAAGGTGAGGGCAGAGACCAGGCCTGGAGGCTAGCAGTGACCTTGGTGCACCTCTTGGTCCCTGAGAGGGTCTGGGGTCATGGCAGGTAACTAATCTGGGAGGGATATGCAGCGCCGGGAAGAGACATAGCAGCTGGTCCTGGGACTTTGGCTGAGCCCAAAGTGGAGACCAGGGGCCCCATGACCATACAAAATTACAGTACTAATACTTTATTCAGCCCCATTCCAAGACTGGGGATATCCCTGTCCTTACCTGGAAAAAATAGTGGGAGTTACTCAGTGAGGCAGTGAGGAAATGGAAGAGGAAAAGGGGGCTCATATTCCCCACCTTGTCCTTAGTTTCCCCATGGCATAGTGCTCTAGGGTCTGCCCACCCCCTCAACCCCAGGGACCCAGCCCACGCCCCTTCTGCCCTCTCAGATCCGTCCATCCCACCAGGCCCGCCCCCTTGCCCCGCTTGGACAGTCTGGCTGGGCTATGAATAGCACATGGCCCTTTTCCTTTCCAAATATAAAATGTTTGCTTTCAATCAGGGGCGTCTGGGGAAATGGAAATTATAGGATTGGAGAGTGTCCTTGGGTAAAGAAATACCTCGAATGCCGAAACCTCGCAGGGCCTCTGATTAGGGCTGGAATAATTCCTGCTGTAATATAAACAATCCTTGCTCGGCTAATGGGGGGCGGGGGAGCGGGGCCAGAAAATAGGGGCACATGCTGCCTCTTTGTTCTCTCCCCTCCCAGCATGCCTGTGTGGCTGGGCCAGGGCTCGGGGTCCAGAGCAGACAGCTTGAGAGCCTCAGGACATCGGAAGCCTCGGCTTCTGGGGTGCTGAGTGACCATGGGTGAAACCCTGCCCAGGGTCCCGCGCTCCTGCCGTAGCGAGTGGCAGACGGATTCTCCATGAGGAGCAGCCAGTCGGCTTCAGAAGCTTGGACCTACTCCGGGGGCTGACGAAGAGCACGGGGTGGGGGGTGGGGTAGGGGGAGGCCAGCTGAGTAGATGACTAGGGAGAGAGGAGAGGAGCTTGGGAAAATGGCTCTGAACAAGGTTTCCCAAGTGGTTGGTCAGTTAGTCAGCAAATATTTCTCAGTGTCTCCCTGAAGCACCAGGATGTGAAGGTGGTAAAGGCGCTGTCCCCACCCTGGAGGGGCACAGGGTCTGTCTGGTAAATACACCAACAAACCATGAGCCTGGCAGCAGTGGCTTAGGGCAGAGGCCCTGGGAAGGGGCTTTGCACATCCCGGTGGCTCCCAGCTTACGTACAGGAGGGACAGCTGCCTGCCATTCAGAGCACGAAGGCTGTGCTTCGGAGGCCCTGCCTATGTCTTTAGCATTGTGCAATAAGCTCTCAGCATCCCATCAGCTGGCCTGGTTAGCTAGCACCTCAGTTAACCAGAGCAGGGAATGTCCTCAAAATCAGTATGCATTTGATAACATCCAGCTCCAAAGCCAAGCTTTTTTTTCTCTTTTGCAGAGGAACTTCTTAGGCTAACAGCTCTTCTTGACACCTCTCAACTGTACAGTTATCTTGATGCAAAGCACTAAGAGAAAGAAAGCAGGTCACGCTCCTCATAAAACAGAGAAACTGGGAAACTGTAGGAAGCATTTGTAAAGATTCACACGTCACAGACCTATGTGGCCATGCAGGTTACAGTCAAACCATGCTGAGGACACAGCCAATCAGTCTAGGGGTGGGGGCTGGGAAGGGTACTGGCTTGCTGTGTCTCTATGACTGCAGCCTCTCATCTGTAAAATGGGTGCAAATGGCAAAGGAAAACCAGCCAAGGTGCTATTGAGGAAGATGAATCAGGAGTGCTTTGTGGAGGATCAGGTCTTATCCTGATGGAGCTAAGGGTCCTGGGGGAACCTTCAGTCCAAGGCATGGCTGGCTCATGGAGACCAGCCCAACACCCAGTTCTGAGAGTGGCCAGTCCAAGTTGGCCTCCATGTACTGAAGGCCCAGACAGTGTGAACACAAGAGGAGGCCTGCAATGCAGGCTGGTGTCTCTGAAGAGAAGCGGAAGTACAGATAGGGCAAGGAAAGAAGCTGGGGTTTCTGGATGGTTGGGAGGGGAGGCTGTTAGCCCCAGGCCTGAGAGCTGGGCCTGCTCTGAGGGAGCGGCTGGGAACATACCTGACCACTCTCTCCCACCTTCCCATCTCCTACTGCTGCCTCCCAGGATGGATACTCAGGATGGTCGGGATGCAACTGGTGGGTCCAGAGCAGGTGAAGGAAGGGAAGAGAAGAAGGGGGCAATGCGGGGACACCTGCCCAGTGTTCCCCAACAGTGGACACACACTCCCCCAAGGGGGCAGGGGCTGCAGCCAGACCTCTGCTGAGTGTCTGAGTGATGGGACTTGACCCTCACGTGGCAGCTCCACATCTTAAGTGAGAACATGTTGAAAACCCTTCAACGTGGGGAAGCATTTGCAAGCCTGCTCAGAACCCCAACTGGCGGCCCCTGCAGCTTGGGGCCAGCAGGAGGAAGCCATCACCTGCAGCAGTGGCTCCTGGGGCTGGAGGTGGGGGTGGGGGCCCTGCCTGGGAGTGTGGGGTGGGAATAGGCCCCAGGAATGTAATGGCAGCGTTCTCCTAGGCAGATGGGCCCCCCACCCACACACCCTGGGCCGCCAGCGGTTCCGTATTTATACTACATTAATAATGGTTTAAACGTTCTCATAAATAGATGCTGATTAATTGGCAATCCATTTGCTGAAGCCTGGGCTGCCAGACGGTTTCCTGGAGGCCCGTTCCACATCCCGATAAACACCATCAGGGAGCAAGGCAGGCGCTAATGTAGTGGGCGTCCCTCCCGGGCCGCAGCCCGAGAGCAATTCCTCAAGCCTGAAAGGGCCCGACCTGGAACTCCAGCCTCACACAGCAGGGCGCCAGCCAGGTTGGGCCCAGTCCACCCCCAACAGACTTTGGCTTCAGCCCCGCCCCCTGAGCTGGTCCTGGTGGACAGTGCCCCTACTGCAGAGCTCCTGACATCTAAGAAAAGATGGGTCACCAAAGATCCGAGCTTGAGGGCCGGAACCCTGTCCTGTTGCTTGTTGGTTCACCTGTTCCTTCACTCATTCAGGATGTCAGTTATTTCTTCGTTTAGAGGAGTCTGCCCCTGGACAAGCCTGGAGGGTGTCAGGGAAGGGCCTGAGGACTGGGAGCCCCTTCACAAGGCCTTGGACTCCTGGGAGACCATTTTCGGAGGATGCCTGGTGGATGGAATCCCTCAGTGCAGGTGTGAACCAAGGGCAGAAACTCTGTGCTCCCAGTTAGCAGGGCCTTAGCTGAGCATCACCGCCCGTGGATGGCCCTCTTGAGGCATGTTTGCTCCTGCCCTCTCTCAGGTCTCCCAGCTCTGCACTCCCAGCCTGCATGGCCTGCTTCCAGTTCACCTGGCAGATGCTGCTGTACTTTCGGGGCTGAGCCCCAGCCCCCTCCCATGTAGGATGGGGACTCCATTGCACCTTCACACGGGAGCCCCTTCCCAGTCCAATGTCCCTGTCCCTAGTGTGGCAGCCCACAGTCTGCTCGTGTTCTAGGACCCCCACCACACCAGCCATTATGAATGCTGTTTCATAGTGTCACATGCCCCACCCCCCACCTCCACAGATGGGAACACTGACATCTGACAGTCACCTGCCCAAGGTAACCTGGCAGTTAAGTGCCACAGTCAAGACTCAAACCCCAGGTCCACTAGAGAGGGCCCTAACTATTGCCATGCTGCCCGATGCTGGGTTGTTGAAAGAATGAAAGCAGGAGGGATGAATGAATGAATTCTACCAGCCCAGATCCAGGGAGCAAAGGGGTTGGGGGAGGGGCCTCCCCTGGTGACTGGTTTTTAAAACTCAGGCAGACCCTGAGCCTGAGTGCGGAGGTCAAAGGTGGCCGTTGATGGTTGTCACTCAAGCAAAATAGGCCCATTTTCATTTTTCACTTGGGCCCAGACCCCTCCAAACAGACAGTGATTAGACCCTGATTGAGCCTTTCCTCTGCCTGATGACTCCCACATGTGACCCGCTCCCAAATTACATGCAAATGTTCCGCCGATGAGCTGCTGAAAGCCCCCGGCCTCCCAGCCAGCTCCTGCCGCCGCGCAGGCGCCCTTCGTGCAGGTGTGTGCAGGGCCAGGTCACCACCAGAGGCACCTGCAGGCCTCTGAACTCCGCAGCGCCCCTAGGGGTGATGCACCTGAGCCTCAGTCTGCTCATCTGTAGAGAGGGCATATTGACAGAGCGAAAGCTGCCTCACAGGCCACAGTGAGCATGGTATTACATTTAAGAAGACAAAGTGCCTGGGATCAAAAGACACTTGGACTAGTTATTCCATGTTGGTCTTTGATTCTATGAGTCCCTGCCTCCCAGGGGTGGTGGGAACAGACTAAACAGACACGTCTAGCTGCTTAGAACAGTGCTGGGCATGAGTATTCAAACCTGTCTGTCTCTATGATTTTTACGGACACTGTGTAAAAAGATCCCGTCCACAGATGTTTCACTGCTTCCTGGGCAGCAGCTATGGTGGCTGGAGACTTATCTGTACCCACGAGCCCAATGTAGGTGCCCCACCCTGCCTGTCCCATGAGGCTGGGACACCCCGAGTCTCATTTTCAGTGGGAGTCACTGTGGGGCCAAGAGAGGCCCACGGTCACAGAGCTGGCCAGTGGTGAAGACATCCTGAGGGCCTAATGCAAACCCTCAACTTCTGAGCCGAAGCCCTGGCCTGCAGATGGCAGGATTCTCCTCTGCCATCCCAGCCCTGGCCATTTGCCTCCTGTGAAGCTGGTAGAGCACTATAGCCCTTTCCATGAACTGGGAGGGAAAGGTTCCTGACAGCCTTGCGTCTATGCTTTAAGGTGCCCCAGTTGGATCTTCGATCTTGTCCTCTCCTTTATTCATTCATTTATTTAGCAAGGCCTTCTCTAACCACACACCTTAGTTTCCTCCCCACCATTGAGCATGTTTCATTGTATTCTCAGTGCAGATACCTCTTTGACATGAGCTGGTTCGTGGGTTGGTTCGCTCTTGCCTGGGTCACTGGTAGAACATCAGCTTCACCAGGGCAAGAGCCATGTTCATCTCCCTCACCTGGATTAGAGCCATTGTGAAATGCACATTCCAGAGAAAGAGAGAGAGAGAGATGGGGTGGGGGTAGGAGGAAAAGGAAGAAAGAGCAAGAGCGAGAGGAAGAGAGGAGAGAAACAGAGACAGAGAAGGAGGGAGAGAGAAACAGAGGAAGAAAGGGGGAGAGGTGGAAATGGAGGATCCACGCTTTGGATCGGGGAGAGTTTGGATGGGGAAGAGGGGAGTAGGAGGCCCAGGTAAGGATGGAGGCAGGCCTTGGAAAAAAAGAGTGGGCAGATGGGCAGGGGCTTTGGTTTAACTGTGTGAAGTGACCAGCTCTGGTTCTAGGGTCAGACTGAGCGGGGTCAGGGAGGGGTGAGGTGGAGACATGAACATGGGCCATGCAAACTGCTGGGCAGGCTGGGTACCACGCACAGGGGTTCTGTGGAGTCCAGCTAGTCTCAATGGACATGCTGAGCTCTCTGAAGGGAGACTGCACCCTCCCCAGCCAGGAGGGATGTCTTTCCTTAAATCCTGGCTCAGACGGTGAAGAATCTGCCTGCAATGTGGGAGACCTGGGTTCGATCCCTGGGTCAGGAAGATCCCCTGGAGAATGAATTGGCTACCCACTCCAGTATTCTTGCCTGGAGAATCCCATGGACACAAGAGCCTGGCGGGCTACAGTCCATGGGGCTGCAAAGAGTTGGGTACGACTGAGTGATGCACACACACACACACAGACACACACACACACACACACACACACACACACACACGAGTAGTGAGGTTCTTTGGTTGGCTCATTCTGGGGAAGAGGAGATCTGAACTGCTGGGGCTATCTGCCTGTGGGTTTGTCTGTGAGTTAAAGGCTGGGAAGGATGGGACCCTGCTGATGGGAAAGCAAGTCTGGAGGGAGGGGCCAAGCATGGGGGTTCTGTGTGGAGGCACACTCACCATGGGCTGTGCTGGGGCCCTTCCTTCGCTGCCTGCATCCGCCTTTTCTCAGGCCCACAATCATCCTTCATGCAGCTGTTATCCTCAGCCCTGCCGGGACAGTGAGGCACCAGCGTCCTGCAGCCGAGTGACTTGCCCAGCTTGCACCGCGGGCACCAATACAGGAGGGAACTGCGCCCCTTCCCTGTCCCCTTGGCCTAGGATACCCACGTGCCCATCCCCTTCATTCCTGGGCAGGAAGCAGCTCAGTTCAGCCCCTCCCTCAGCGGCAGGTGGGTGGCCCTTCATCAGCCTGATGTGGAAAGTGAAATAACTTCTCCCAATTACCCTCGAATCTGGAAACTTTTTGTGCCTCCGACATTTCCTCCTGCCTGGGAGTTAATCAGCTCCTTGGCCATCCCCCCACTGGGCCGGGGCGTGGGGGCACCAGGGGCAGTTGTGCCCCAGAAAATTATTTCTCATCGCCAATTACTGCCCATTAGAGCTAATGGTCGCGCTTAATCACCACACACTTATCTGGGGTTTTTTAAGCCACTGGAATGGGTCCGGACCCTCCCCCCACTTCCCCCTCCCCATTCTCTCTTGAGCAAAGCTCAAGCCATTGCCAGAAATATATTTTTTTAAACCAAATCACACATCTGATACCGTTTTGTTTGAAAAATGAGCTACCCTCCCTTTCTTGTGTCTGCTGGTTAAACAACCAGTAAAGTTTTGGGGACAGAGACAGGACCTCCATGGGGCTCATTCCCAGGACTCTGGGGAGGTGGAAACTCTCTTCAGAGGGAAAAGTTCTTAGCCTCAGCAACAGAAAAGGAAACTGAGGCTGGTGGGAGGTGTTGGGGGAGGGATATTAAAGGCCCCATAGAGAGCAGTGGCAGAGTGAGGATCAGAGTCCAGGCTGGTGAGTCAGGCCTGAGGGATATAGGAAAGGGGCGGGGAACAGAGGACAGCCTGGGGCTATTTAACCCTCAGGCAAGTCAGATGTTGAGGGATCTCCCATAGCAGCCCTCTGGGGCTGAGGAGTTGAATCAGGATTAAAAGAGTGTTCACCTGAGAAGTGAAAAGGCTCAGATGGTGCCAAAGGTGTGGCTGCCACAGTGCACACAGAACATCTGGTGCTACATGGACCCAAAGCACTTAGGCGGAATTTGCTTTGCAGCCTCTTTCCACAGACGTGTCGGAGCCTCTCCGAGCCTTGGTTTCCTGACCTGACAAATGAGTCTCTGGTTCCCCAAAGCGCAGGACTGCTGTGAGGACTCAGGGTCCGGGCCCTCACCTTCAGTGTGGTGTGTGGCCTGGGCAACTCTGTCCCCAGGTAGCCTGACCCTCTGGAGTGAAGGTGACTGGGAGGTGGGTACACACAACTGCTGCCGAACAAACTCATCCGCCACTGCCAGGGGCTGAGACCACCCGGCCAGGTGGCATGTTCCGTGGACCCTCACTCCAAACGCAATAACCTCAGACAAATCTCAGCAACCACAGAGGAGCACCTACTCAGTAGAGAGGCCTTAAAGTGAGGGGGCCCCCTGTGAAGGACAAGACAAGTCTGTCCTTGCCTCTGTGGGGCTAGTGGATGGCTCTGGAGGATAGGCAGCAGGTGGAGGGATTAGGAAGCCTGATCATTCCAGAGCATACTACGGAAACCACAATGGGGAATATGAGGGAGCACAGTGAGGTGCCTGTTCATGTATGTCAGGTTTTGAACACATTGCCCATCATGTGTTTCTGGGTCTGTCTGTTGAGAGCTTTGCAGTTGGCACTGGGATCTCAGAGCACCCCCAGCTCCCAGACCTTGATCTCTAATGTCATGGCCTGGGAAAAGGAATCCAGTTTCTTCGAATACAGCCGATTCCAAAGTTGGGGCAGGGTTGATACAGCATAAGCCTGGACCATGTATTACATGGTAAAGAAAATGCTCAAAAAAAAAAAAAAGAAAAAAGAAAAAATGGCATGTCAAAGGTTACAGGAGTTAGCTTGTGGGGGCTCCCATTGGCTGAACCTGAGACAAATGAAGCACCAAACCACTTAAGCAAAGTAATGATTATGAACCACTGAAAAATAGGAATTCGTGGTCTGTCCTTACAATAAGGGTAAGTGAGTGGGGGAGGGGAGCTCTTTTTTTACAGGAGAAAGCTGAGGGTTCTGTTACCAGCTAGCATGTGCAGAGGGAGGCTTAGGTTGAAAATCAGCATTTTGCTGCCTTTATAAGGCGGGAGCCATCCACAGATATTGAACCCGGTGGAAAGTCATGAGAGGAGCAAGGTGTTCCCACGCTCTTACATAGTTCCCTAACAGTCTCTGGGTTAGACACAAGAAGGCAAAAAGTTACAGCTGCAACACCTTGGTAGGTGATCAACTGAACTGATGCCACAGAGGGCAAGTGGGTTCGTGGGCCTCCACACAGCACCCTGAGAGGGATGCGTCCCTCATGCCACTCACACCAGCTGGAGTGACACAATCTGAACCAAACAGGGGAAAACTCAGAGAGACCCACATGAGAGTTGTTCCACTAAAGAAACCGTATTCTTCAAAAATGCTACTGCAATAAAAGGAAAAAAAGGTTTGGCACTGCTGCAGACGGAGGAGGACAAAAGAGACACTCTGGCTGAGAGCAATGCCTGGCCCTGTTACCAGATCCACGGCTGGAGGGGAAGGAAAGGCTATGAAGGCCGTGGTGTATGGATGGCAGATGAGAGGAAAGTGTGGTATCAGTGTTGAAGGTACTGAAGTGGGAACTGAACCATGGCCGCTAAGAGCATGACCTATTCTTGGGAAATTCCCCTGAAGTATTTAGGGGCAAAGGGCCCCGATGCCTGCAACTGTCCTTGAACTGCGTGTGTGAGAGAGACAGAACAAGAGCCAGCAATACATAGCAATAAAAAGTTAACCCCAGGTGAGGCCTATGCCTGTGTTCTTTGCCCCGTTCTCATTTTTGCAGATTTTCTGTAAATTTAAAATGTTTCCAAATAAAAAGTTAAAAAAGAATGATGTGAGTAAGAGGCAGTTTGAAATGGGATCAGGGTACATGCTCCGAGACGGGACATGCAGAAATCACCGAGAAAGAGCGTTTCAGAGGGAGGGCCAGCTCATGTGTAGGCCCTGGGGACACTGGCTGGGTGTGCAGGGGCCAGGGCAGCAAAGTGGGTGAGGGGCAGGGAGGCTGTGAAGTTGAGGGAGCTGGTAGGGGCCCAGCAGGTCCAGATGGGGAGTTTGGGATTTAGTCTTAGTTGCCATAGGTGTAATAGGGGCAGAGCCCAGCCCCGGGGGTGATGTTGAGGGAAGACAACACCACCATTCAAAAAACATTTTTACCCCCGTCCACGACCAGGACCCAGGAAGAGGGTGTCCTGTGCTTCTATACCAGTTACGGCATTGGGGGAAGATTGTACTAGAAAGGAGGGCACAGGTATTGCCCGAAAGGTAGCCCTTGGGGCCTGTGAGTCCGGACGGGTTGGGTTCTGTCCAGTAACAGACAAGCTATCACCTAAATGCTAAGCACAACAGTCACGCTGATGGCCAGCCTCTCACTGTCCCTGGAACCCCAGCTGCTGGGATGGGACAGGTGGTGGGTAAGGGCACACCATCTCTGCTCACATTCCTCTAGCTAAGTTATATGCCAGGTACATGGGGAGTGACAGGAAGGAGAGGGAAAGCCCAAGTCAGGAGCAGCCCTAAGGACAACCACAGGGAGGAGGGACGCCCTGTCTGTGCAGCTGTCCACCTGTACTGGCTGAGAATGTGTGACAAAGACTGGAGTGTTTGAGGACCCCTCGTTGAGTGGCCTCGTAAAGTCAGGGCGTGCCCTGCCAACGGGCTGCTACATAGCTGGCAGTGAGCACATGGCCGATTGCTGGCCCTGGCAGAGTACCAGGTAAGTTTCTTTCTCTCCCCAGCCCTCAACCTTGATGGAAATGTCACAAAATGAAGGGAGGAGGAACTAACTGGTTGTCCACAGAATCAGGGAGTGGCTGTGTTTAGGTCATTCAAGGGGTCTCTGGAGAAATCAGAAGACATGGCTATTCTACATCCAGATACCTGAGTGGCCTGGCCAGCTCTATGCCGGCTGCCACATCCCCACTACTCCCTATTGTCCCGCAGTAGAGGACTCACAGTGGCCATTTCCCACCAGGAGGTAGCTGGTATCCATCTGCGGCCGGAAGAGAACCTGGAAGGGCTGCATAGCTTTAGCAGCAAGGGAGCAAGCAGGCTGTCGGGGAATTCTGGGGACTCCAGAGGATCTGCTGCTTGCTGATCTGGAAGCTCCCTCCCCCTTTGACTTCATGGCCTGCTTTCAGGGTTCAGGACCACTGTCCAGAAGGACAGCTCTGCCTCTGCCCAGGCCCAGGTTCTTCCTGCTATACCGCGCACTGTCCCTCAGGCCTCCTGGATGTGGTACTTTTGCAGGGGAGGGACCCATCCATCAGTGAGTTGTCAGCGGTCAGGCACGACTTGCGCACCACCCGGAAGGGGCCAAAGCAGAGTCAACTCAGGCCACTGCAGAGAGCCGCTGGGCCGCGGCCTCGAACATGATGGATGGGCGTCACCCGGCCACTTGAAGTCGTGTTTATGGGACACCCAAACAGCCGGTCAATCCCCCAAGATGATCACTCACTCTAGCTACCAGGCGTCCCTGACAGGCCCCCTGGGTGTTTTGCTGCTTTCACTGCAACAGCACTTAGAGTCTTAGCCTGTCAGGCCTGAGGGTCCCACCCAGCCAGCATGTGACAGATGGGCACAGAGCCCTCCAGGGCATAGGACTGCCAGGATTACCAGCTATGAGCCAGGGCTTCTGGGGCTCAGCCACCCCTACCCACTCCCTGGGCGTCTGCGTGTCCCTGAAAAGTTGGTGGCCAGGCCCTAGGCATATGGACAGAGGACCCTTCCCAAATAAACCTGTTGTGTGGTTTAACTCATGTTCTCAGGTTGTCACGGTGTACTCAGGGCCAAGGCGAGCTCTGGTAACCTCCTTCCTTCCTTCAGTTTGACAATTGATACAACCCAAGAAGCACAAAGCGAAAAAGCAAAAATGCTGAATGGGACATTGTTGAAATCAGAAACTTTTGTGCTTCAAACAACCCAATCGAGAAGGTAAAAATACAACGACAGTATGGGAGAAAATATCCGCAAATCACATATCTGGTCAGAGTCTCACACCTGGTATATGCAAAGAACCCTTACAGCTAAAACAAAAAAGCAAAAGATGATTTGTCAATGGGGGAAACAAAATAAAATCCATAGTGAGATACCACTTTATACCCACTAGGACAGCCAAGTACCAAAGGACAAATAATAACAAGTGCTGGCAAGAGTGTGGAGATATTAGGACCCTCATACATTGCTGGTCCAGGTAGAAAATTGAGTGGCTACTTTTGCAAATAGCCTCATGGTCCCTCAAAATGTTAAAGGTAGTTATCACATGGCCCAGAGGTTCAAGCCTACCTATATATCCAGGGGAACTGAAAACATGTATCCACTCAAAAACCAGTACACAAGTGTTCAAGCAGTATCTTTCCTAACAACCTCAAATGGTAATAACTCAAATGTCCATCAAAAGACAAGTGGGTAAGCAAATGTGGTTCATCCACACAACAGAATATGATTCAGTCGTAAAAAGAAATGGAATATGGAAATATGGGTAAACCCTGAGGACATTATTCTGAGTGATAGAAGCCTGTCACAAAAGACCATAAATTACAGGATCCATTTATATGAAATGTGCAAAATAGTGAAAGACTCAGGGGCAGAAAGATTACTGGTTGCCCTGAGCTGGAGAGCAGGGAAGGGTGAATTAGGAGTAACTACTAAGGGATTCCTTTGGGGGTGATGAAAATATCTTGGAATTACTGTGATGGTTCCATGACCCTAAATACTACAGGTCACTGAACTGTACAGTTAAAACGGGTGAATTTCATGACATGTGAATTATATCTTGATACAGGTGATATATAAAAAAGTAATAATCTGAGCTGGCACCAGGCAGTGTCCTAAAGCCATTACTGCCTTTCTTGTTCTGGCCTCAGATTTCCATCAGGTGGGTGAGGGGCCAACAGATTTCATGATGGAGTGTGGATTCCTCCACCATTTGGCTCCAAACCTCCTTCAAAACCCTACAATCTTTGGTAACAATTAATGACTGCTTGGAATTTTCTAACAGAGGGGCCAGCCCGCTTGTGGTTAATAAATAAAGGGAAAAATCGTTCATCAGAACCCAAGATGATAAGTGGGCTTAGCATGTTTAACTATTTGCAATTGAGACATTAAAAGCATTGGAATCAACCCCCCACCCAATTGCTCATATCCTTTGGCAAAGTAACCGCCCTTTTGGGAAGGTTTTTCCTACAGAAATTATTTAAAAAGAAAAAAGCTGTGTTTGTATGTGAGTGCTCCTGGCAATGCCATTTCATCAGGTACCCTGTCTTAGGAATGGAGGGAAAGTCAAGGAGTAGAAGGAGGCAGAGACCATCCGGTGGGTGAGTGGCTTACTGGGGATGGCCATGGTGTTAGGGCATTTCCATGCTGTGTCCACATCTTTATATCAAACATGCACCCACAGAACTCAGAGGAAGCCCAAATCCCAGAGTGGCCCACAAGTTAGATAGAAGGCCTGGAGACTGAACTTGCAGGATAGGACAGTCCAGCAAGTGGGCAACACACTGGGGTCCTGCTGGGAGGAACAAGTATCTGTGTGTTGGCTCCACAGCTTCCTGGAGAGTACAGGTCAGCAGGGCCAAGGAGAAACAGAAACAGAGGTGGAACCTGGGTAGCAGGAAGCTCCTCTAGTGTTTAGAAGAAAGAGTCTGTAATGCAGAGAGCTGGATGTGCAGGTGGTTAAGGGTGGGATAGCTCTCTCTGCCGATCAGCACCTGCAGAAGTCCTATCTTCTGGCTGGTGGGGCCATAGGACAGTACTGAGCAGAAATAGAAGGGGACTGCTCCTTTTCTCTTACTGAAGATGGAGTTCAGGACAGGCGGAAGGGAGGGAGGGATCTTGTAGCCCATGACCAGCACAAAGGTGAGGGGGCTGGACCCTCTGCTAGGTCTTTGAACAAGCCAGGGCCCCAGTCCAGGTGTGGACCCCAGCCCACTAAGCTTCAGCTATGGCTCAGGTCACCTTGACTGTGGCATAATTTCCTTTCCACGATGTGCTTTCTTTTCTTTAAAATAATTTACTTCAAAGAAGACACTTTCTCACCACCATAAAACCCATGCATGGAAGCATAACTAGGAAAATGAAGACAATAGGAACCAAACAGTGGGGTCAAATGCTATTCACTTGTTCCCAGAGTCAGCCAGAAGTTTCCAGATTACTGGGAAGGGGTGCCACCTTCTATTCCCATTAGGAGGTCCCACACCTGTGCCTCCTAAACTCACGTGCTGCTCCAAGACTGGCCCAGATCCCAGGCCAGGTACCACTGGGCACTGGGACTGAACCAGCTGGGTACAAGTGGTTTTCTCTGTCTTCTCAGGACAGCAGAGGGTGTAATCAGAACATTTTGGCACCGGTGGGGCTGCTTGATGTCCATGACCACAGGAAAAGGACAACCCTGGTTCCTCCAAAACCATATCTTCCCGCAGTGTTTTGTTCTCAAGCATCCTTTGTGTGAGTCTGCACTTAACTGCCCCACCAGCAGCCAGGCTGGGGGTGGGGGCTTTGAGCGGGAGATCTCACCCTAATGTCAAAAGCTTTTCCCCTCCCCGAAAGCATCTCACAGCTGTCAGGGGCCTCGGCAGGCAGGGCCCTCCATTAGTAGAGGCAGGTGATTTGTATTGCTTGCTGCTGCTTGTGTAAACAAAGGGCTTAGGAAGCTGGAGAGGGGAGGGGGCTGGGAATGCACCTGGTACACCTGAGCTGGAGGCTCGCCACCAACCAGTCATCTACAGACACATGCAGGCCCATCTGCCCCACGCTGGCACTCTGGCACCTAGGGCGAGGCCAAGGCCACCTTGAGGGTCTCTGCATACAGGGAGAGACAGAGGTCAAGATACACCCAACTACGCTCCCACTAGACTGTTGCTGCAGCCCTGCCCAGGGCATGGAACACCCAAAAGAGTGCCGATGCTGAGTCCCCTCCTGCCTCGTGGCCGGGCACCTGAGGGGCGCCCATCTCTATTTGAGCTAGTGTCAAGTCCATTTCAGCTCACTGGGCTTCACATGGCAGCCTCTCTGCCCCCCATCCCCCACCACCCTCCCAGCACTTACCACACGGCTGTGATGGTCTGTTTACAAGGTTGTCTTCCGCACCAGACACAGGGCTCTTGAGGGATTTTAATGACCTCCACCTCCCCTGTCATCGCTAATCAGTGTTTCCTGAATGAATGGATAAAGGAATGAATGAATTCTTGAGCACCTACCACGCGCCAGGCTCCATGCTGAGAGCAGGAGCGGGAGCAGCAGCGTGTCAGGAGGCCTGTGGTCACTACATCCCAGGTGATCCTGGGGAAATGGTGGGATTGGGTGGGGAAAGGGCTTGCTGAGAAAGGGGCTCTGAATAAAGACCTGATGGGGTGGGGAGGGAGCTGCATAGACAGACATGTGGGGAAGAGTACTCTGGGGAATGGCACCTGCAAAGACCCTGGGGCAAGGCCAGCCTGGGAAGGTTCCAAGAACACTGAAAAAAAATGGCTCAGCTAGAGCCAAGTGAGGGAAAGAGAGACAGAGAGGGAGAGAGAGAAGCAGTTTCTGAGAAGTCCTGGTATGGGGCGGGCTAGCGAACCCCCACACCTAGTCCCACTCTCTCCTGGCACTCTCACCGTAAGGGAGAAAGAGCCAGACCCTCACTTCAATATGCAGTAAAGCAGGGCAGGAGAGGGCGGGCAGATCTGCTCAATGAGATGCAGAGAGAGCTCCCTGAGAAAGAGGTTTCTTAGAGGACTTATCCTCCTTGAGAAGATGAGAGGGACCTTTCCAAGTGTCACTCCCAGCCTCTCTTACATGTACTCCAAGTCCCTGCCTTTTCTGTGGTCCCGTGTGCACATGCTGTCCGGAGTGCTGGCAGCCACTTTGAGCCCGTGAGATATTGCAGAGCCCCTACCCCAGCACGCAGATGGGAGAACAGTTGCTACTTCCCACCACTGCCTTGAGTGCCGTGTGAGTCCCGGCTCCAGTTTGTGTCCCTCAATTCTGACAAACAGCACTGCCCCAAGAAGCCCTCCCGGACCGTCTGAGCTGTATGCTGCTCCTTGATCTATATTACTCTCTTCATAGCTCTTTACTCTCTCTCCAAAATGGTCTGTTTTCTGTCTAGATATTCCCCTTTGAACATCAGCTCATGGCATTAGACTTGGGCTTGTTTTGCTTACAAGCGTGACTTCTGCCTGGAACAGGGTCTGACATAGAACAGGTGCACTAAAATGTCATTTAGTACATGAGCCAGTGGGCAGCATGAGCTGGCATCTGAGGACCATATTATCACTGCTATTGTAGCTGCTGCTTCCTCTGCCCTGATGGGGCACTCATGGACTTCTCTGCATTGTGAACTCACATCCCTTTATAAGCTATGGCACTGGTGTGGTGACCTGCAGGGGGCTGCCAGCTGGTGAGTGGGGACTGAGTCCACTCAGTGACCCAGGACGAACAGGAAAGGATGTGGGCGCTGCCACGGCCATCATCTGCCAAGGCCAGGAACTACCTGGAGACCACAGCCATGAAGGTAGGGGGCACCACAAGCCTGGCTGGAACCAGCAACCCAGCTCCTGATGTATTTTGTGGCAACCATTACCCTCCTGGGGTAAAATCAGTAAGCAACACAACCTCCTCAAATATCTCATTTCAAGCCTCTATATGATACCTCATCTGCAATGGAAGGAGAAACAAGGGAAACTGACCTAACGTTTCTAAATGTATGTTTTAACATACCAGTGTGTAGGAGGCCTGGTTACACCACACAACATGAAGAGCACCCAAATGCACGATGCAGCAAGCACAAACCGGGTCGAAGAGAGCATTCAGCTGTGTGGACCGTCAACACTATTTGTCTCCATGAAATCCGGGTATAGCGGCACGGTTACGACCACGCATCTGTGTGATGCACCTGCGAAGGGCCTGGCAGGCAGGACGGGGAGGAAGCGGATGGGCAGACCCTCAGCACCAGGCACACGCTGGCCAGCAGTTTCCTACAAAGGTGAGCAGCACCGGGAATGCTTTATAAGCATACATTAGCATATGTAAAATAGTCAATGGGAATTTGTTGTAAAACTCAGGGAATTCAAACTGAGGCTCTGTAACAACTTAGAGGGGTGGGATGGGGTGAGAGGTGGGAAGTAGGTTCAAGAGGGAGGGAACAAAGGTATACCTATGGCTGATTTTTGTTGGTATTTGACAGAAAACAACAAAATTCTGTTAAGGATTATCCTTCGATTAAAAAATAAATAAGTTCTTTTTTTAAATGCAATGTGACAGTTCCTTAGATTACTCAGACGTTGCCTTCTTGAAAATTTTCAAATATATCAGAATCACAGAAAAGACACTGTATGTTTTGTTTTCTTTTTTAAAACAATTCTTTCTTTTATAAACATTTTTGATTAATTTATTTTAATTGGAGGATAATTACAATATTGTGATTTTTTTTTTTTGCCATATGTTTTTGTATAGAACAGAGCCGGGTTCCGGGTGAGGAGACTGAAGGGCCTCTGCTCATTGAGTATGTGTAGTGCCCTGGCAAGTGTCTTGGCTCAGGGGCCTGGGCTCTCCCTGGTACCCAGAGCCCTCCGTGCTCAATGCCACTGCTTTCCAGCCTGGCGCTGCACTGGACCCCCATCTCCCTGGCTTTTCCCCAGCTGGGCTATGTGGGCAAAGCCCCAGACCCGCTCCCTTGATGGTGCTTAGTCGCTCAGTTGTGTCTGTCTCTTTGCGACATTTTGGTCTGTAGCCCACCAGGCTCCTCTGTCCATGGGATTTTCCAGGTAAGAATACTGGAGTGGGTTGCCGTTTCCTTCTCCAGGGTCTCCCTTGGTTGGCTCATTTCTAATGCCCCTGGTCCCAAAGGCAGGCCTGGCCTAACTTGGGCCCAGGCAAGCAGGAAGCACTGGTGTCAGACTGCAGGAACCCCCTGCTGGAGCTAGGCACAGGCCTGAGCAGGCCTCTGCCTCCCCCTACCCACCCCCGCCCCAACTACCCAACATAGCAAGGGGCTCCCAGGCAGGTGGTGATGGATGGGCCAAGGAGGCTCCATTCCGCCGCGGGTCTCACAGACATTCCTCCCTGCAGATAAACGGCCTCTGAGTGGCCGCCCCCGCAGCAGCCCATCCAAGAGGCCCTCTTGAAAGGCAGGAGATGAGGGGCCTCTGTATATAATAAAGGTGAAAAGTGCCATCCAGACATTTTTATGCTCTTCTTGAGGCCCCAGCTGCTGCGCGGCCGGAAGGACCTAGGGCTTTTAGCAAGTGGCCTGAGGAAGCGGCTGCTTTTAGCAGGTTCCAGGACTGCAAGGGAGTGCAGGGGTCGGAGGCCTGGGCGCGACTCAGGGCCCCTTTCCAACTGAGTCTGCCCCAGTACCCACTTCTCTGAAGGAATGAGGACAACCTGCCTGAGACTGCAGGGCCTTGCTGGCCTGCTCAGAGTTGTGTCTCTGGGGAGCATGTGGTGAGTTGCGGTGGGGCTTGCCTATAGCTGGGCTAGTGGGAGGCAGACCACCCCTTCCAAAGCCTCGAGTGACTATCTGAGTTCATGTAGGAAAGCCCAATTTCCTCAGGACACCCAGCCAAGAGTGCCATTGCCCCTAGGGCAGAGGTGTAGAGGCCTGGGGCCCCCTCCTATAGCTTGAGCCCCTGTTGTAGTTTGAGGAGCTTCAAGAGTGGGGTCAGTGGCACTCTGACCCCAGAGCCAACACCTAGCAGGCGCTCAGAAATGTTTCCCTCCCATTTCCATCCTTTATCCCTCTCCCAGGTCTGCAGTGCAGCCAGGATGGAGCCTCCAACTCACATAGGAAAAGGCCATGCCACCTCAGGGCATACCACCAGGAAGGGAAGCAGAGTCAGGGCCAAGGACTTGCCCATCAACACCCAGGCCACCGAGTGTCCAAGGCAGGGACTTATCCACCAAGCCCCCAGGCTACCCGAGTCTCTGGAGCCAGGGTACTCAGTGTTCAGCCTTGAAGGCCTGGTGCCCTCTCTCCAGCCAACATCTGGGACCTGCTCAGCATGGTCTCCATCCTGATATCTTAGATTCCCCCTAGTCCAGCAGCCTGTGACCCTGCAGTACCAGGCAATCCCCTGCACACCCCAGCCCCTGAACATAAGGGTCATGTAACATGAAATGGGTTGCTTTTCATGCCGTCAGTAGACCCACAGAAGGAAGGCCTTAGGCCTGGTGGTACTGGAGTACCATGCCCTGCAGGGAGAACCCAAGGCCCATGCAAAGCCAATGAACTTATCATGCCTTCATGGCAGCCTTGTAACATCAGCATCTATATTCCCATTTTCTGGAGGGTTAAACAGGCGTAAGACATGAACAGATCTGCTCAAGATAGCAAAGGCGTAGGATTTTGGATTCAAACGTGTGTCCATCTGGCTCCAGGTACAGAATTCTTGACAAACCCTACATCTACCCCTTGGCTAGCAGTCACGAAGTAACTCAATGAATAAAGAAGCCCTCTAGAAAAGGAAACCAGAAATGATTTAGTATTTGATCAATAGCACTGATTTACCTCTCCAGGTGCCAGGTAGAACTCAGAATTTTCTGAAAAAGCAGATGGAAAGTTTATGAGCCACTCAGAGAAAAAGAAATAGCATGATCTTTAGCCTTTCTTACCATCCTGAGCCTAATGCTGAACCCCAACCCCTAGGCCAGCCTCAGCACTGGGATCCCCAGCAGCAGGCCCCTCTAGTCCTTAGTGGGGCACACTGATTCTCTATTGACCCCTGAGAATCTCATGATTCCTTCCCCCTAGGTCTGGCCATCTGGATAAGGGAGACAGGCTCCCAGCACCTACAGAGCTAGGTAGGACACCCTCACCACCCCATCTCCTAGACTCTCACCATCTTCTCTGCTAGCCCCCAAAGCTACCTTCCTCCCACTCAGACCTCAGGACACCCAGCTCCATCTTTTCAATTAGTCTGAGTTTTTCTAAGCACAGGAGAGGCTTGGGGGACCACAAGGATCCTGCCTAAGTGTGGAGTGAACCAATGGGATGGAGCTGGGAAGTGGATGGTGACCTTCCTCAGGATGTTGAAGGAACTCTTGGGCCTAAAGCAATCTTCTTCTTGACTTCTCAGCCTTGAACTAGCCCACTCCTTTTCGCTTACACCATGGGAGCTTGTCCCCCTGGCAACCCCCAAATACATTACCCTGTCCTTTCTTGGAAAGGATTGTCATGAATGCTGAGACTCCTGCTCTTTGTAATAACAAATGGCAATGGGTCTTTGTTTGATGACTCAGTGCAGAGCCATGGGCAAGTTCTCCCTAACAGTTTCAAGGCTATAGACCATGAAATCTCATGACCAGGGGCTGCTGGGCCTGCTGACCCTCAGAGCCTTCTGAGTGGAGGGTCAGACATCCTGGCCCTGTGTCCTCCAGAGAGGTCATGGCCAATTGACCTCAGTAGCAGCAGAGCCCCACACTGCCCACCTGGATGCCAAGAACACCAGGCATCTCTGAGCTGGATTCTAGGTACATCAGGTAATGCCTTTGGGAGAGATCAAAGCAAGGGGTGAAGAGGGGCTATGTTGTTTGTTCTTAATTTCTAGTAGCTAAGTCAATACATTGTTCTGTGGGTCCCTGACCTGTGTTGGTTGGAAAGGCAGGTGAGAAGACACTCGAGTAGCTCTCCTGCCAGGAAGCATTTGACACCAGTGCATCCTCTCCTGGGGGGTGGGGGCACAGTCCACAGTGGCTAAGGGTGACACCATACACTTGGTCGTCACTGTCCCTTCCCTCCTGCCCATCCACACCCTACTGAGGCTTCCTGGAATCAACCTCCAAATAGGGGCTTACATGTCAGCTTCTTGGAGAATACCAGTGGTCTGGCTGCTGAACAAAAGGGGAGTGGGACCTGGGGACCCCTCATCACAGTGGAAAACTTGGAAGGTACAAGTGAGGCCAAGAGCAAGGGTGAGACAGCCCTGAAGTCCAAGCTCCTGCCTACCCTCTGCCCACCCAGTGCAGGCCCCAGTCTTCCTGCCCCCACAGTTCTGTGCAGAGCATCTTTCATCGTTTCTATAGTGCTCACTGAATCACATTAAGACGGACAACAAAACCCACTTTGATGGCCTGATGTGTTTACCCATCATGATCAGACCACTCCCTCATCTCCAGCCTCATCCACTTGTCCATCTGCCATTTGCCAACCCCCTCTCTCCTTCCCCACTGCTAGACCTTCTCCCTCAGAGAAGGCAATGGCACCCCACTCTAGTACTCTTGCCTGGAAAATCCCATGGACGGAGGAGCCTGGTAGGCTGCAATCCATGGCGTCACTAAGAGTCGGGCATGACTGAATGACTTCATTTTCACTTTTCACTTTCATGCATTGGAGAGGGAAATGGCAACCCACTCCGGTACTTTGCCTGGAGAAACCCAGGGACAGAGGAGCCTGGTGGGCTGCCATTTATGGGGTCAAGAGAAGGCAATGGCACCCCACTCTAGTACTCTTGCCTGGAAAATCCCATGGACGGAGGAGCCTGGTAGGCTGCAATCCATGGCGTCACTAAGAGTCGGGCATGACTGAATGACTTCATTTTCACTTTTCACTTTCATGCATTGGAGAGGGAAATGGCAACCCACTCCGGTACTTTGCCTGGAGAAACCCAGGGACAGAGGAGCCTGGTGGGCTGCCATTTATGGGGTCATTAAGACCCCAGATTCAGACACGACTGAAGTGACTTAGCAGCAGCAGCAGCAGCAGCAGACCTTCTCCCCAACTGAAACCTGCTCACCTTCCTGCCAACTTGGGCTTGGGAGACCCCCAACAGGCCCCAAGCTCCATCTCCCAAGCCCACCTCTCACCCCACCACCACTACAGGGTACCACATTGCCCCTGCCCCTGGCCCCCCACCTCTCAGCCCATCACCTCACACATTCTCAAAAAGGAAACTCCAAAGGCAAGAAGACACTGACTCTCTGGAAGGAGCAGGCATGTTCCACCCAGGTTCACAGCAGAACCAGCTGCCCTCCATGTCACTCTGGAGGCCAGGGATGTGAGAACTGCCATGTTGGCCTGGCCTGTGCCCCAAGCTGGGCCCTGCACAGAGCAGGCACCTAGAAAGCATGTGTTGACTTATTGTGTGGTTGTGGGGTGAGTCACCACCCCCATCCCGATGGATAAGGTGGACTGTCCCCTCTTGCTGGGGCCAAGGTGTCCAGGCCAGGTGCTCCACTCGCCCAGCAAGGCCAGCCCTAGGGATGCTCTGCTCCCCAGGCCACACCATACTCACTTTCTGGGTCAGGTTTCCATCCGCCGTCATCAGGCAGATGTCATGCTCGAAGGGGCAGCAGTAATTTGGACAATTACAACCGCTATTATTGC
>SJYC01033070.1:4638-20690 GCA_006408675.1 Madoqua kirkii | reverse complement strand
GGATTTACAAGTCTAATGGGAGAGGAATGGCTGACACGTTGACTGCCTTCGAGACTATAAAATCTAACCCAAGCGGTCTAAGCTAAGCCCCGGGACGGACCCCAACCAAAATAAAGGCGCTAGACGGACTAACGGCAAGCGAGATAAAGAAAGCAGCTGGCCCTATGTGTAAAACCTTGCCGCGGGAGAGTCTTTCTCCAATGAGAATAAAGAAAGTTTTTTGGCAAGACAAGAAAGGAACTCGCCCTTTGCTTTGACACCACACCAAGGGATAAGAGCTGATTGCTGGTTGGTGAAGGGAGAGAGAAGGTTCTCGAACCCGGTTCCGACCGAATAGAGCGCCTTCGCCCCAGCAAGAAAACGGATGCGCTAACGCGCAACGAGCAAGAAAACGGATGCGCTAACGCGCAACGTGCGGAGCTGCTCGAGCGTCAGCGAGAGGTACGAAGTTGCTCAAGCGAAGCGAGAGGTACGAAGTCGCTCGAGCGTCAGCGAGAGGTACGAAGTCGCTCAAGCGAAGCGAGAGGTACGAAGTTGCTCGAGCGTCAGCTCGAGGGCTTGAGAGCTAGCGCGCTCAGTCCCTTGCTTGTTCGTTCGAACTGTTTTCACCCCTGAAACATTAAGTCGTTCAGTCGAACAGCGTAACGAGTCTAAGGTTACAGAAGCGTTCGCCAACTTTGATAGGTATAGCATTGCAAGCAAATAGAGCAGAGAGCTTACCATTTTTTTCTATTAGAGTCGCGAGCTTGTTGTAGTCGGTCCTAAAGGGAGAACTTGCTGCTTACTTGCTATATCCCCGCGTTCTTGCACGGCTCGTTCTTCGAGCCCTGCTTCTCCCTTCCCCCTCTCCCCGTTCGTTCTACCGTCCAAAACAAGGCCGTATGGAGTATAGCCAAGTGGTAAGGCATCGGTTTTTGGTACCGGCATGCAAAGGTTCGAATCCTTTTACTCCAGATTATGAACACCCGATCGGATCTGTCAAGAACGAGCTGACGACTACAGGGGAAGCGGCTGATTGCAGTCCCTGAGCCCAGCCCGGGCGGGAGGAATGCATGGTTCCCTGGCGCTTCATGGGACGGGCGTTCGCTGTCCCCCTCCCTCTAGCACAATCTTACTCTTTCTTTGAACTCTAACAATTTTTTATCCCAGTCCTAGAAATATGAAACTTATCCCAATAGAAAATCACATGAAAGTCTTGCTTGTCATAGAGATTGGCTTAGTGTTAAGTGTACCGTAGCAGGCAATGCTAATTGTCTCATACTCAATTCACATTGCCTCTTCTTTCTCTTAGGAGTGATGTAGAGGTCAAGTTGCAAGAATCCGCTTTTAGAGAATACGCTTCATTTTTTGGGGCTTTATATCAATTCATTTCTTTTTCTCGATGCTTTGAATAGCCCTAGTCTGATAGCGGAGTTAAGTGGAGAAGTAAGTAGAGTAGCAAACCTTTGTCAAGGAAGGTTGTTTGTTAGCGCTCACGGTAAAGAGGGACTGATTCTTAGGTGACAGCATTCCAGCGAGCCTCTCCTAGGCCAGCTTCTGATCTCATCAAGCAGTGCGATAGGGAAAGGGCTATAAAATAAGGTCAAGATCCAGTCTATTGAGCTCCGATTAGTTCACTCTAGCTTTAGGATCGGTGCAGCAAATCTGTAATTCTTCTTTCTAGGTTGTTCATGCCAGCACGGAGAATGCCCGTTTGGTGTTCAGTGAAAGAAAGCTACACAGGCCTAGTTGGAACAAAGTCAGGACCGTGGGCATTCCTCTACGATCGATAGACCGACCAATGAATAACATAGAAAAAGAAGATACATTTCAGTAGTCCACCTCCTCTTCTCTTAGAAAAGCGGGACTCCGTCTTAGGCAGACGAAGAAGGAAAGGCGATTCCATCCCGATCTCTGTTCCCGATTCAGTTTTAGTCATAGTATAAACCATAGATGAGAAAAGCAGCGAGCACTTCATACCAGCAATCAAACTCCATAGAAAAGGCGTAAGGTAACTCTCAGAGTTTCATCTTCTGCGGATGCTTTAGCTGCTGCAGCTTTCTATTATTATTCTGCTTCAGCTGATCCTTCAGCGTCTGTTTCTGACGGATTTAGAAATGAAATTCATTCATTTCCTCTTGGCTATTATTCCTTCCTGTCTCTCTTCTAGTGATCTAAGGAGGGATTTTTTTCATAGAGCTGGATGTAGCTACTTTAGGTTTCTATCAAGCTAGGCCAGCTAAGAATGTCTTTGATGGTAGCTTTGTTCCTACTAGTAGTTTTAGATCAAGATAGAACAACTAATAAGAAAGAAGATCTAGGAATAAGGTAGTTCCTGTAAGCCAAGCAGCTATCGAAGAGCGTAGGAGAGAGATCAAAGAGTAGTCCTCTTGTGACAGACAACCTTAGAAGCAGATTCCTATCCTTTTGTTGTGAGGCTGACTTGAGAAGTTCTGCTCGTGTAGCTCTCTTTGACTCCTTATGTTTGTGGGAGTAAGTATTTCCATACTCCTGAGGCGACAGATGCTTTCTCTCTCTCTAGGCGCAGACTGATTCTTTTCGGCCCTGAGAGCTGGGAGTATTATCTGGGAGAGCGGTTCACTCGTCAGATTGATGGAGTCGTCCGAGTGCCGATTGATCCTCCTACCCATATGACTTGACTTTTTAGGTCCATTCCTGCTATGGATGATCGACCTCTTGAGGAGAGACTTCAGGCAGCGGATATGGATTACCTCACTTTCAGGAGCATCTCCATTGGCTTCATTGTGGATGTAACCCCTGTCCTTGGTGGTATGATGGTCGGGGGCAAGGTACTTGACCACTGGCTGGTAAATCTGCTTTCCCTTTTTATATTCCTTGATAGAATCTTGCTGAACTTGTGCTGACTTTCTACCTTTGTTTTACCTTGCAGCATCACATACGCCCCAATCAGGTTTTGATCACCAGGACAGAGCAGTCTCGGATGCAGGCGTTGATAGCCAGTCAGCAGCAGGAGATTCAGGCGCTGAGGGATCAGATAGTGAGTTCGTTCTCCTATTTACCGTAGATGACTTGTCCTCCTTTGAGACTGAGTCACTGCCTCATTATGATGATCCTGAGGCCACTGGCTCTGTGACCTGGGTTCCTGAGCAGCAAGATGGCCAAGAAAAGGACCAGGGAGATGGGGTACCTATCTCCCTTCAAGCGAACAAAGAAGATGCCACTCAGTTAAAGTCTCTGCCAGTATCGACACCTCAGGCTCTGGGAAGTGAGAAGGAACAGCAGAATCAAGAAGAACAAGGTCAATCTCTATCGAACAACTCTCATGAATATTTGACCTCTGGCTATTCACAACATTTTCTGTTTCCTCATCCTAATTTCAGGCGTAATGGAGATTCCGTCCCACGAAGAAGTCATTAGACATCTTAAAGAAGCTCAGAATAATCAGCCTGCAGCCTGAAATCCACTACCAAGAGCTTCCTCCAAGTATAGACTCCTCTAAAATCATGGTATTGGACTTACGAAAGGCAACCTTATTCCCAGCTATTGAACTCTAACAAAACTCTTCACAATGCTTAACGCCCATATGTTCATTCTTTCTTTTCTTCTCATGTTTCCATGCGGGATAAGGGTCTCCTCACAAGTAACTGCTTCAGAACAGAGTCCAGAAAGGGATTTCCAGCCTTTATCTCTATTGAACAACACACTAGAGGTAATAGTGACTCCTTCCAAACTAGCAACAACTGCTGATGTGGAGATGTCAGAACATGGAACTGTTGTAGAGACCGCATCTCAGCACAAAGACAAATCACCAGCGTCTGGTCGTGAGGTATCTTATATTCCAGACATTCCAAACACGAAGGGTACTGAACTTGAGACTTCTGCTCGGCTGGCTGTGAGCGAAATTCCTTCTGAAGATAGAGATCAGGCTGTAAAAACGCTGTGGAGATTATGGGGACAATACCTCATCTCTTATGTTTGATGTCAGTGCATTGATTGGCAATCTCAAAGGAAAGGCTGCGACACTTCAGAAATGGATTCAACGAGGTCTATTAGCAGACCGTCGTGAGGAGAGACTATGTCAACCCAGAGATAGCAACGAGACTTCTTTAACAGCCCCCAGACCCTTAGCACAGAATCCTTAGTATCATATCATGTACGATGGATGAGTCCCCCCTTTTCCTGTAGGATGGTCGAAGATCAAAAGGATAAATGATAACCAATTATCTCTATGAATCTCTTTCCTGTAGCTAGCCGCTGATAGTCAGTCTTTCTCCTTTCCTTACTTGCAAGCTCTCTAAGCTTTCTCTTTACTGGTAGTTCCTAAGGTTTATAGCACGCTAGGCTAGATAAGAATATATTTTTTCTTGCTGTTGCTCCATACAGGTAGCTAGTCGAAAGGATAGTTTCTCTTCTAGTGATCTAAGGAAGAGTTTGATTCATAGAGCTAGATGTGGCTCCTGTAGGGGTTCGAACAAGCTAGAATAAGATAGAACTCATTATATCGATCTAGCCTGTAGCTAGGCGAATGTAGTTCCTACTCTAAGACAAGAGAAGACGGAAGAGCCTATCGGTTGTAGCTTCTCGTCTGCTTGTCTTCTCTATAGGTTTAGAGGAAGCCCCTGGATATCTTTTTTATGGCACTCCTGAAGCATCCCAAAATTGGATATTCTAATGAGTTTAATGCGCCTACTTTGCTTGGGCTGTAAGCTAAGTCTTGGTATTGCCGGTATCTTCCCATAGGATATAGTGTACTCCCCTGCCCTACTAGGCCCTCTCCTCCCTACGCTTCTTTGGGCTCCGGACTGAATGGAATAGCGCTAGCTAAAAGTTCGGAGGCTTGGCTTCCCGAAAGCATTGATTGAATAGCACAGGAGTAGGAGTAGCACAAGGGAGAGGGCGGGTGCATTCTTCCGTCTTTTGTTGGCTGGATAGAATATCCTTTCGTAATCGTATATAAAGTAGGTAGCCTGCCTTTCCTTTCACGCTAGTGCTCCTTCATTGACTGTGTAGGCTTGAGCTTTTACTTTTACTTACTTTCTTACTTATTTACTGCACCTTAATAGAATGCCAATGAGGCAGGATGCGTAAGACATTTAATTGTAAGTCGAAGAAGAGAAAGCCCTACTTATTTGTCTAAGAAGGTAGTGCTAACTAACTGAATGCCAATACTTTTCACAGTTTGACTCGATTCTGCTCCCCGGGCCTTAGCAGCGCACCCCCTCACCCGCTTCCCTCGACTGCCTTCATAGAAGAGGGGGATTTCGAAGAATGGAAATTCAATTCAAGAGAGGCGGTCAAGGTTGGAAGGAAGAAGAAGGCTTTTCAGCCAAGGGAAAAGGGAAGACAAGATCTGATCTCCTTTTTTTTTAGCCTAGAAATGGATGAGGGAGCCCTCTCGGGAAAGCAACTGTCCTTACTAAACTTTGCGCTCACCCCTCTGACCAAACCGAAGAAAGTTAGGGGAGAAATTCCCCAGCAAGGCCCCGTATCATATCCCCTTTTCAATAAAGCACACTTTGGCGGGCATTCTCCCTCCATCGAAGCGGATCGCCAGACCCTCCTGATTATGTAGTTGGCCCCTCGTTATCAAGAACTCGAAAAAGGGAAGCGTACGCTTTCGCGATGTCCGATTTTTGAAGAAGAGCCCAGACAATGGGGCGGCGAAAGGGGACGAATACACCTTCGAAGGGGGAATGGCGAGAAAAAATCCAATTCGCCGGGGGGCGGGGCATTTCGCAGCAAGCAAAAGGGCTTAAAAGCGCCTTTATCAAACCTATTTTTAAAGCATCAAGGCTCCTTTATTAGGTTGGGCGCTAGCTAGCGCTTTACGGAGATAATAGAAAGTAAGGCTCCTCTTATGTTTCAAAAATACCGGGGCGGGGGAGAGGGAAATGCTCCTTTCTCGATTGTTCGTCCAGGAGAGGTGAAACCCTATGCATAGTGGTAAAGGCGTAAGCCCTCCAACTCAAATGCAAATGAGGGGAGTAAGGTTGACTCCGATCCCTCCTCCTAAAGGAAGTGAGCGACATCTTGTACGATGTACGTCCTGGCCGTTTGCAAGCGCTCGCTTGAACAGGTAGATCGGGGAAACTGCATATGATCTTCCGCGGCATGCGTGAATGTGGTAGCTCGGAAAAGTCATTGCCTATGACTTTGGGTGCGTTCCGCTTGCCATCTCCCCGATGGAATAGATAGCTCCTGCAATGTTCGCTTCACTTCCAGCATTGAAAAGAGGCAGCCTCATGTCACTATGAGCTCGTCCGGAGATCGTGATTTAGCTGTTGCGAGCTCCTCGCTTTCTGCTAGACCCGCCCTCTAGCTGTAGAAGCTTTTCGGGTTCTCGAAATCACAAGTTCGAAGCGGCCTTCTTTATGTATAGTCGACAAGCTTTACTTATAGAAAATTCCATAGAAAGGGGCCGGCCGCCTGGAATCAAAAGAGTTTCAAACTCGTTGAAGGATCCTTGTGGCCCCGGATCCCTCCAATCCAGCCGATTCCGAATCTACCAATTCCGGGATCTTTTGCAGCGAAGGCCTGTCATCGAATTCTTCATGGGGTATGCCGATCTTAAATTAAACTAAACATTATTGATCCACTATCAATCAATCCGTCATACAAAGGCGTAACTCCGGCTCTCTCTACGGGTAGAAGGAGGGACAACCGTCTTGTCAAGGCGCGGGCCAAGCCAACTCAAAGTGAAGCGATTTATACCGAGCAAGAACCTGCACTAGAATAGGAAAAGCGAGACATTCCTTCTTTTTAAGAATTCCAGTCCTGCGGGTCTGGTCACTGATTCCCTCTAACTATCCATTTTCTAATCGAAGACAGATGGTAGCGTAGGAGATAGGGCCTGATTGAGTACTTTGCAATCACCGAACTGCTTTCGCGAACCTTCAAGCTTGAAGGTGGTAAAGGAAAGCATACAATCTTCATAGCCTTTTTGTACCATAGAATTCGCTCTTACAGAATCCGAAATAACCATTGCAAGGAGGAATCGGCGTTTATCCCTTCCCACTGTGAGGGAAGGTTGGATTCATAGATGCAGTGATAACACTGATGCCAACTATTCTTTAATATAAAAGAACTCCCCCTTTAGATGCAGAGAATGCAAGCTCCTATCGAATAGGCAAGAAGGAAGGTAAGTCAAATCCCACTCGTTTTGAGTTCTCGAAGAGCAAAAGATTGAATTCATTCTTCCTCGCCCGGTATGCTGGCTTGGCTCCTGCTTTGGCTTCTTGATTGGCTATTGCCGTAGAAGACATCTATGTTATACCAGCAGACGGAGCAGACATGGCAAGATACATATTCTAAATAATAAGCCAAATGCCGACCTAATAAAAGGACGCTTGGGGGAAGGTAGCCGTCTTTGTCTTGTTAAAGTGACAGGGCCTCAGCACGGAGTAGTCCTTAGCTTTAGATGGGACTTAAGACTTGGCATTGGAAGTGGGATGGAATGGATCTCCTTCCCGCTTTAGTTGCACTTTTTTCTAGGTTGCTAACCGGTGTGGGAGATGAAGCAGATGTTATAACAATATAGAATATATATATATGAGTTTCGAATACGAATGGATTCAGATTTGAGTAAAAAAATGCGGTGAGTACAAACAGATTGGGATGGCAGAAGCAGAGACTCGACAAAAAGAAAAGCAAGTCATGCTTACTATAAGAAGGAAGCGGGCGGAGACCCGTGCGTGCAGCAGGTGTAGAGTCAGGCGAACTACTCCTGCGAATATGCGCAGATGTTTTGAATATAGACCAATTGCTTTAGCGGGGACTGCAATCTTGACTATGTGTTCATGGTTTCGAAACGAAAACAACCATCTACACGAGACGCTCTTTGTCTACTTATTGCATTAGTCACGTCTATTTGTGCAGTGCTAGTTCCCTGTTCACTCACCTAGTTCGATGCGATGTGAAGCCCTTGTGACCGGAACACCTGTATCTGGGCCCGGCGGCCAAAAAAATCTCCTTGTTTTCGCTAGCGGGTCGACTAATCTAATTCAAATGGCCTCACCAACAGCACTTTCAGAAGCATCTCCTCTCGTGATTCACCGGACTTCGTAGCTTGAAACAACCAGTCCTTTTCCCTTTTCCTATGCTGAGGCAGTACCAACAAATCAATCCATCGAAGTTCATATTGACATACATAAATAAAAATATGGATGCCGTTGCTGATTCGGATCATCTCAATCAATTCCTTAAACGAGTTCAAAAATGCTTTAAACAAAATTATGCTAAAGCGGATGATCAGGGTTTTATTCCTTATTCCAGGTAAGCTTTCATAGTAGAGGATGCATGCAACAAGTTCAACTCTCCTTCTTTTTCGAGTGAAAAGCTCGTTTTAATCATTCAAAGCCTCTCCGAGGAGGTCGGGTCAGACTATGGATATAAGCCAAAGAGAGGAGTTTGGGGCACCAGTAAATCCATCGGAATAGAATAACGACAATCATAACGTCACTATTGATGAGAGTAAAGAGTATGATCAGGTCTCCTATCAACGCCCAAGAGGTATCTAACGGCCTTCTTTCCTTCATACGTGACAGATCTAGCTTCAGCTTCCCCCGCTTATAGCTATAGGTAAAAAACAGGTGCTAGTGAAATCTCTATCTGTACCTGGTACTAGTAATCTGTGTCCATCGTACGAAATGCTAGCTGTGCCGCCGATTGGTCCCAGTAGATACTTTAAACTATAGCTCTTTTTGCAAGTGGATGAGATCGTTAGATAGATCGACTTCATTTTTCCCTGACAGACCAGTTCTATGCCTGGATGCCCTATTTGATTTTGCTTACGATTGCCCGGAATCAGAGGTAAGCTTTTGGCCCATGGTCCTCAGTGAGGAAAGGACCTAGAAAAAGCAGAGAGGAGGGTTGGAGAGTAAGTAGCCGATAAAGTGGATGATGGCATGAAATTAAGGATCTAGCTGCCCAACGACCCGAGGTACAGCACGTTACAACAATAAAGTTGCATATTAATTCTTAAGGTATCCCACAAAAAGAAATATTAACGGCCGCGTTATAGTTTTTTTTCTTTACCCAGATTGGAGACCCATTTTCTTTTAACCATGCAACCCCACTACGTTGTCACCAAAGCCATGTGAGAATGCTTCTTTACCCTTGTACGCACAAATCTAGCTCATAGCAGCACTGCCGAGTTCAGTTACTTAGTACAGAGATTGGAACAACTTTGCGCGGGAAGGTATACTAATAGAATAGTGGTGCGGTATCTGGGAACTCATCTTTCGAAATGGGAAGCGTAGTAAACAGTGACCCTCGGGGAGGAAAGCTGCTCTTGTTCTCTTTGCTCCTGTTGAAGAAGTAGTTTTCCTAGGACCTTCGCCTTAGATTTCCTTAGGTTGACCTATGGTTGGTTTCTGGTGGAGAGAAAGACTGCTCTTAGGTGTTCTCTGTCCCGATTTCCCGGTCCTAGAAATATATATATAATAAAAAGATAAGATAGGTCGTAGCCTGGTTGGTTATCAATAGGCTTGGAAGAGGGGCTAGTCGAGAAAGCGGCGCATTCATGGTGTCTGGAATCAAGGTCAATAAAATGAATCTATCTAGTAGGGGCTTAGTTCTATTAAAGATTAAGGCGATCTTGAAAAAATGCCCTCGCAAATAAGGAGATTTGAGGGGAATAGCTCATCTGTAAGGGAAGGCTCTTAAGGCTACAGTCGCCAAAGAAAGCAAAAGTAGAAGCCCTTAGCTGATGACTCGTAGGGAGAGCTGGCCTCTTTCCTATTTGATTCGATAGTGGGAACTCCTTGCTTCTCTGTCCGCTCATCTCGCTTTTGTGCCTACTTTCCCGACGAGAGTCCATCGGACCGGTCTTTGAGTGCCCTTTCCAAAAAAAGAAAAATTGCTAACTCGCGCATTCAAACTTTTAGCCTTAAACGCGGGCAATGGCAATCAATAAATTACCGTAGAGCGATGCTCGAAATCGATCATGTTGGTTTTGCCCAGTAGCCATTCTCAGCGGAAGTACAAACATGGTAAACAGAAGAAGCTGGCTATCGACTACTATCCGGCTCTCAATAATAGAAGGTAGCCAACTAGGGGGCAAGTCCCCCGGGTCAACCCCTTGATAAGAACCTGAGAACGACAAGAATGATCTCTGGCCCCCCTATTATCTCGCAAAACCAATGGTTGACTGTGGAGCAAGTGAAGTTCGGTATGTTTACCATGAGTGGAGGGTAATCTTGCAAGTGTTCCGCGAACGACCGGTGGACAGGAGTGGGCATGAAAACAAACAAGAGTTTTAGGGGGATCACGTATCAACACATTTGAGATAGTTGAAAAGGATTGATTGGCTACAGGATGCATCCAATGCTACTGCTTGAGATTGAGAAGGAGCTGGACGTTCAGGCACGGAATCAACTGCTGTTGATGAAGTCAGTTAATCAATAGGAGAAGCACACACAGAAGAAAAAAGCGAAGGCAAGCAAGTAACATATTTTTTTTTACATCCGTAAGGCAAGCTTAGAACTTCACTCAAAGCTTGGGTTTTCCCAAGCTATCGATTGAACTCTTTGCTAGAAATTCCTCTTCTCTGTCATACTCAGAGAAGTCTTCCTCATCCACCTCGACTTCGCTTGAACGATTTCCCATGTAGAACAAGGCTTGCTGATGTCGTAGGTACTGAGCATAAAATCTTGGGAGACCTCGTTCGGTAAGCTTCATTCTCCATCATGATGAGGAGCTGAACAAAGGTGGTGGAACTGCTTCTGGCCGGATGTTGTTAAATAAACACAGCTCTTTGTTTGATCCGTAACGTAATGCAATCCAATCTTATTGCATTCATAGAATGCATAAGTCTGTTGTATATATTATAAAAGAAAAGATCACTCCTAAAAAAACACTAAATACAGCCGTGATCTTATATACGATACCAGCAGACGCGCCCCTCAGTTCAAATTTTGCTTAACAAACTCACCAAACTCTTTCTTTATGAGTATGAGTCAACCAAGCCGCTTCAAAGAACAAAGGTCTCTGGAATGCCGGCGGATGTCACTTTGCAGGTCAAAAAGAAGAGGGTGGTGATCGAATTTGACTGGAGGCGGATTCCGGACAGCAGCTTCAGGGAAAAATGACATTCCATCTTAAACAGAGCTCTATCTAAGCTCTCATACACACGATTTTTCCCAGGAGACTTTTGCCCTCGCCATGTAAACTGCTAGGTACCCAAGATCAATGATTTTGCTTTCAATCTTTAAACTTCCGACATCTGAAGAACTTGCTTCCAGAGCCAGGCTTTCAGACTCTCCATAGGTTTTGCATAGAGAGCAGTCAATAAGCACTCGCTCTTCTTCTCCTGAACCACCTTCATATGAACGAACTGAGAGTCATCCTGAAGGACATCCACTGATATATCTTTGCTCTTCCACAGGACCCAAATCCCACCAGAAGAACCTTTAGGTTCCACCCGATGCGATGACGGTTTTAACCACTTTCTCTGCCTTCTCACCACTGACCCTAGTTTCAAAAAGAAAAGCACAACTCTCTCAGGTGAATTAAGTCCATTCTTACACCATGAAATCCCGGCGGCGATTCCAAACGGGAATCACACAATAAGGAAAACACTATACCACCCATTAAGCAGTGAGGCTACCCATCATATGACGAGCAATCCGGCTGCATTTGTCTCATCTCTCAAAAAATTTTATTGGTTGGACAACTTTGTGATGACCGCCAAAGCTATGCCATCTTTATTCCAACTTCCTCTGTGTTGTCAAGGATCTACACACGCATAATGTTATAGCTATAGGGTGCCGTAATAAGGATAAGGTAAAGGGCCAACCCCTATATGCTTTAGACCAGAATTTTCCTCTGATTTATTTGGGCTTCTTCATAACAAAGAGCTTCCTGATCTTTGGCAACTAGGGGCTTTATAGGGGTCCTCTTGTTGTAGGTCTTCAAACTACATTGAACAAACTAGAACGCCTTCAATTGCTTTCTGCATCCGCTAGTTCGGCATTCTCGATCTTCTATCTTTCCTGCAGGCATGGAAATCAAACTGGAATGAGACCTTCTTTCTGATTCTTCGCCGCCTGATTCCTCACCTTCTTCCTTGCACTAGCTTGAACAGTGCTTTACGAAAGAAGTTTACGCCTGATAGATCAGGTTGGGAAAAAGGTTTCTCACCTCCGGAATAAGAGGACAAAAACCAGGTGCTTTACTTCTCCAATCACATGTGTTATTAAGCATATGAAAATGGAACCCAACAAAACCAGCTTTCCCCCCTTAAGGTGCGGAGCGGGGCGTAACGAAGGGCGTTTAGGGCTTTATAGTTCTACTAGTTAGCCTGCGAGTAGGAATCCTTCTTCGGAGAAGACTGATTCCACTTCTTTCGAAGTTCGATACAGCTTTGCACACGTCATCCTTGATGAAAATATTAGCTCAGTCCCAAAGTCAAGAAAATCCTGAGCTGAGTAAGGAGAGAGCCCTTTTTCTGTGTTGTCGGAATAGGACCTGTAGGTGGTTTAAAGGGCTTTACATTAGGGCAAAAGAGAGTACTACTTTTGTTCTTTCTGTAACTTTAGATAGCGATTCGGCTTAGTTCAAATAGTAAGCAAGTAAACGGGATGAACTTTTCCCAATCCCCTAAAAAGGACTCCTGGCATGTCATCTTCTGTGATTTCAGGAACGGGAAAGAAAGAGATAGACTTGCTGCTTGCACGCTTTCCTCGATCTCAAAAGCCGGTGTGCCAGAGAAAGCGAGAGTTCCTATGACTGCCAATCTAGACTCAAAAGATGATGCACCAGATCGAGAGCCATCCTCATTGCATGTATCAATAATCCCACGCGTCCTATACCAATCATAATCATAGCGGATGAAATCCGCTAGCCTATTAACTAACATACAAAGAAGTTTGAATTCGACGAGGAAAGAGAGAAGCACGGGTTACTGTAACACCCGATACGGGAACAACGGATATGGGTATAGACCCGAAAGACTCTTCCTTTGGACCACTTCTCCCGGACATCCTTGAAGCCAAAAAGGCTTTGCAAAGCCTTTTTTTTGAGATTGAAATCTCAGTTTAGGAAGGTACCCTAGCCTTCATGTCCTCGATCAAACTATCAAATTAGATACCGCATTCCAGTTCTCCCTCCCAGCGTTGCTCTTCCTCCAAAGGGACTTATCTGGATTACCCGTTGTTTCAGTTTGATATGCCATTCTCCCTTCGCCTTGTTTAACTTTTTTTTTTCGCGGGGTGCCGCTGTACTCTATAAGCGCCAGATTCGCCCAGCCCTGAAAAAGTTCGCTATGGCTTTGAGTTTTCATTCGAAAAGCCGAGAGAGAGTAACTAGGTCGAACTCGAAGACGCTCACTCAATGGAAAAAGCCGTAAACAACCGGTGTGGTACCTGCGGCGAAGCCACCTGAGAATGCCAAGCCTGGTACTGATAGGTGATCGGAGTGATATATACGATCAATTAGATTGAGGAACAAGAAGCTATGAGCAGACACCAACAACCTTTTTAGGTGGAGAAGACTAGAAAGCAGTAGTTGTGGATGGTTGGTCCTGTCTCAGTGGATGTTAAAGTTGGTGGGCAAACTCGATACTCGATTCTATGCGAATGTTGATTTATCTATTATTATTATACCTTTGTTACCAAAAACCTTTCTTTAGGAAGATAGGGAAACAGGCGATCGGCAGTGAGGCTTCCAGCTATACTCATGAGTCATAAGTGCTGTAATAAGTCTCGAAAAGAAGCTATCTTTGTAGTTGAATTATTCCTTTATTTAGATAGCTAGGTAAATGCCTGACTGAGTCTAGTCTGGTAAATAAAACTCTGATTGCCTGTTAGATCTATCCTTCATTTAGTCAGGCTTTTAACTTGTAATAGGTATCATTATTCTTAGCGTCCTTACTTTGATCTTCTTCTTCCCTTGCATCTATCTAAGTCAGAGGGCTTATAGGCAGTAACTAATCGCTAAGAAGCTATTGGCTATATGCTTAACACATGTGTGTCGAATGATTTACAAGTCTTTTCTATTCGGTACTCAGTGAGTGTTCTCAAGAGGGGCTCGGGTATATCCTTGACCTGGGCTGTCACTGTGCATCTTTCTTTTTCCCATGCCTTTGGGGATTTACCCTGGTGCTAGGAGAAGCAAGCCAGCTAAGCAACTAATCAAGTAAGCTTCAGTCCAAGGGGATATGAAAAAGGGTCAGGGAAGTTCAAAGGCTAGAGTAAGCAAGGTTCTTTCTCCCACGGGGAAGGTTCTCTTTTAAGCCAGTAGTAAGTAAGCCTATGAGCCTTGGAGGAGTAGGGAAGGTGATTCAAAGCCCGCCCTGCGCTGACGAATAAGTTAAGTGCCCTGCCTTATAGGATAGAGCTAGAATAAGTTTCTTACTCCGTTCCGTAGCAAGAGCTAGTCATTCCCACGTGCCCAGCCTTATAGGAAGAAGCTACCCCTTTGCAAACCCTGTAGCCCTGTCTTGTATCGTATCCGTAAGCCGCTAATCCAGCGCTCTAACCCGGAGTAGTAGTAGAACCGGTATCAAAGAAGCAAACCTGCCCACGAGCTAATCTGTAAGCTAGTGAGTCCCTCTTTTCTCCCCAGGGATATTATATCGTAAGTAAGGATATAGTAATCCCACGTGCTATCAAGTAAGGAAGTTCAAAGCAAGGTTTTAGAAGTAAGCAAGGTTAGATGAAAAGTCATTCCCTTAATTCCCTGGGGATTTTATTTCATATATATATAGTAAGTAAGTTTAGATTAAGCCAACCTGCTAGTCCGAGCTAGAGAAAGAAAAAGAAGAAGGTAGGGTTGGCAAAGTAAACTTCCTTATGGATTAGCTGGTGAAAGAGTGGATTAGAGGTTTTAGCGTGGAATGACTTAGAATAGAACGAGCACCTACGACTAAGGGGAATGGAATGTCGACCACAGGGTGAGATGATCTCTAATACGAGGGCGAGTGACTGGTCAAGTCATGAAACTTAGTCATTTTGATCAACATGGCTGCGGGTTTATGTGTTTGAACTGACTACGACCAAAGTCGTGGCTACTTCAACAAAAAGAAGGGCGACCCCCTAAAAAAACCGAAAGAAGTACCTCACCTTACTTACGAAGAAGTAGTTGGAGCTGGGCTCCGAACTATGAGAGTTTGCTTTTGTTTTATGTTTCTAAGAGCGGTCTGCTCCCTTATTTGATCAGACCGCTCCTGGTGTTCGAACTAGTCATTAATGGTCGGCTTCATTGGTATCCTTTCGGTATGCGTTGCAAACACTTTCATTTTTAGCGTCTCATCTTCTCTAGAGAAGCGAAACTCGAACGGATAGAGCAGATGGTCCAACTACATAACTTTTTCTTTTTCATTACTTCTATGGTCGTGCCTCGTGGCACGGCAGCACCCTTACTATTGAAATGGTTCGTCAGTAGAGATGTTCCCACAGGTGCCCCTTCTTCCAATGGTACTATAATTCCTATTCTTATCCCTTCATTCCCTCTTTTGGTCTATCTACATTCCAGGAAATTCATACGCTCTATGGACGGAGCAAAAATTGGAGTCTTAGTCAGAGCAAGCCGCCCTATTCTATTACCAGACATAATTGGGGGAAGCTCGTCCGAAACTAGAGCTAGAAACGCCTCATTTAGTTTCGTTCCCGTTCTTCATTTCCTTCTTCTCGAATCCAAGGGGGACTTCTCATATTTCGAATCTTTCTGCGGTGTGCTCTGTTTACTATTCTTTCGTACTCTCTTCTCTTTACCACGCGATAGGTCAGCAAAGCGTGAGCGGGCGCGGAGAAGGAAACGCCAAACACTTCGGCCTAACCCTAACGGGAATGAGCAACGACGAAATGACAAGATGAGGTGCTCCGGGCACCCCCATTTAGAAAGAAGGGTCGAAGGTTTTGGGCCTGTAGCTTTCCCCGTCCCCCCTTCGTCGGGTGGTGCTTGTGTGTGGGGTGTGCCACCTGAAACCTTGAAGCTCTCGCCTTACCAACGAGCCGACAGCTGATGGCTGTTGGTCACGACTACCACCAAAAAGCTCCAATGAAGATGAATATTTCACATGGAGGAGTGTGCATCTGTATGTTGGGTGTTCTTCTGTCGTGCGACCCGGCGGCTTATGTGCGACCTGTGGCCCA
>SJYC01033068.1:0-19796 GCA_006408675.1 Madoqua kirkii | reverse complement strand
CTAAGACCACATACTCTTAGCCAAATTAGTGTAAATGATCATTGATATACTAATTTTTCTTTCAATATATTGTCTTCTTAAAACAATCTTTCGTATTACACCTGGTGTAAATCTTTCCTATTGAAAGGTTCAGTTACAAAGTTATTAAAATTCTTACAATGTCAAAAAAAAAACAAACTTCCCCATAATAAAATCAATGAAATACACAATGAGCAATAACCAATTTAATGTCCACCCCCTTATTCATAAAGTTGCAAAAATAGCAAATAATCAATGATCTGCTCCTAACATGGTTGGCAATCACCTGAGCTTAACAGCATCATCTCTTAATGGTCCCTACATTGTTGGCCAGAACACCTTTCTTTACATCACAGTAAGAAATGTGAGTACAAATTCACTTATTTACAAAAAAGAAATGTATTTACAGATTTAGAGCACAAATTAATGGTCACCAGGTAGGAAGGGGAGGGTGAGGATTAGGCGTTTAAGATTGACAAGTATACATTGCTATGTTTCAAATATGTAACCAACAAGGACCCTACTGTAAAAGAAAAGCTAAATATGAGAGATAATAAACATGATCAATACTGCTCTATGTTACATATGAAAACAGTATAGAGAGTAAATCCTAAGAGCTTTCCACATTAAAAATATTTATTTAATAATATCTTAAATTTTGTATCTATATAATATGATGGATGTTCACTAAACTTATTGCAGTAATTGCTTCTTTATGTTAAATCAAATCACGGTGCTTTATATTTTAAACTAATACAATGTTATATGTCAATTATATCTCAATAAAACTTGGGAAGAAAAAAGAAAGAGATGAGGAAAGGTGGAAGCAATAGGAGAGAAGAAGGAAGAAGTTGCCTTGCTTGTCTTCTTGCAGCTGAGGGCCTGAGGAGAGAAGCGACTTATTGCACTTATGTTCATTTATGACACAGGGCTGGATATATTAATTACTGAGATAAGACCATTATGTGTCTAGATGACATTGGAGGGTTTTTCATTGTCTGTGTGTGATGGGGAAAAGAAAAAAACAAAACAAAACAAAACAAAACAACCCTGCTTCAAATCTAGCCCAAAGTTATGGGAAGAAATAGCTCTCAAAGTGTGTGTGTACAAAAGTGAGTGTGAGGTGGAAAGGTTGACTTGCCTTCTGATTTTCATACAGAAGTTCTCATTGTTCAATCAAACTTTTAATGCAATGTTACTCCTGTGTGTATCTTCCTCGCTTTTTTATTTTTATATATTTCCTATGATAGCTCTGCATTTGCAGTAGAAATATGTTCAGGCATGGTATCATTGCAACACCCTGGCCATGAATTCCACTGAATTTATCTTAGAAAAAGAATAAAGTATTGGTCTTTCTTCTGTCTTTGGAGGAAGTGGATATTTAATAGAAAGTTAAAAACTGATAATGTGAGAAATATTGAAAATAAACTTTAGCTGGCCATCCTGAAAGCTAAGTGTTCGTGACAGCTGAAGCGTTATGTTCTTCATGTTTAGAAGTATTACTGTATCTGTGTACTCTTCATTTCTTTGAATTACTGAAATCCTAAATGTTTTATAATTGTTTACAGAGAAGTGATTATACTAGAACTATGGAAATATGTTACTGTAACAAAGAATAAATTAAGTAGCAGATGGATATGTATTATAAAACAATTTTGTCTTTCTTTAGATGTACTTATAGTAAAAGAAAAAAATGAAGCTTTGAAAATACATTTTAGCAAAATATGTCTATGAAAAGTGTTTTTAAAATATCCATTAAACATCAAATAGTCTGTTTTGTTTTATTCCTTCAGAACATGAAACTAAAAATTTTTTATATTTCCAGATCACATTCCTTCGTTGAATATTTCTTGCTACCAGTCATTTTGCTCTACCTTTTTATATATTTTGCATATTAATAAGCAGATGTTGAGAAAAGATAACACCCTGCCATGTTTCCAAATAGTACTTGAGAGAGGTGAGGTTTGGCTTTTTCACATCTTTCTACACTAGAGATATTGACTGTGCTGTACATTTAAATGATGCATTTAAATGATATATGTTATAAGTTGCAGATAACTGGCACCATAATAATGCCTTTTTTCAGATTATATTCCCTTCTTTATAAAATGTGGCATATATTTTCCCACCCAGACCTTTCAATATTACTGAGCTGTAACAAAGCATGATCACACCTGAGCTCATAGAATAAAGAATCACATGAACAGCATTGATTTTATCCTTTCACAGGTTTCAAGCAGCTGTATATGTGGCTCATGGAGAATGAAGAGTTTTTGAAACTGACAATGAGAGACTTGAGAGAGTCTTCACAGGAAGATTCAAAGAGTGTCTGACTATGAAAAGCCCATCTCAGTATAGTAACAGTAATATTGTCATGAAATTAATTTCTACTGTGAAAGGATTCTGCTCAGCTGTACTGCAGCCTTGTACAGGGGAACAGATGGGGAACTGAGATAAGAGAAACAAGCAACTGAGATCTCTTAAATGTTAGTTTGTAGTAGATTAGAAACAAACCCACATCCAAGGAGCGGTGGCTGCGCAGGTGCAGGAGGGCCTAGAGGAGCCATCCCATGTTAAAGGTCAGGAAAGGCAGTAGTGAGGAGATACCCCTTGTCCAAGGTAAGGAGCAGTGGCTGCACTTTGCTTGAGCAGACGTGAAGAGATACCCGATGCCCAAGGTAAGAGAAAACCAAGTAAGATGGTAAGTGTTGCAAGAGGGCATCAGAGGGCAGACACACTGGAACCATACTCATAGAAAACTAGTCATTCTAATCACATTAGAACCACAGCCTTGTCTAACTCAATGAAATTAAGCCATGCCCACAGGGCAACCAAAGACGGGCAGGTCATGATGGAGAGGTCTGACAGAATGTGGTCCACTAGAGAAAGGATGGCAAATCACTTCAGTATTCTTGCCTTGAGAATCCCATGTACAGTATGAAAGGGCAAAATGATAGGTTACTGAAAGAGGAACTCCTCAGGTCAGTAGGTGTCCAATATGCTACTGGAGGTCCGTGGAGAAATAACTCCAGGAAGAATGAAGGGAAGGAGGCAAAGTAAAAACAATACCCATTTGTGGATGTGACTGGTGATAGAAGCAGGGTCCAATGTTGTAAAGAGTAATCTTTCATGGAATGTCATGTCCATGAATCAAGGCAAATTGGAAGTGGGTACACAGGAGATGGCAAGAGTGAACCTCAACATTCTAGGAATCAGTGAACTAAAACGGACTGGAATAAGTGAATTTAACTCAGATGACCATTATATCTACTACTGCAGGCAGGAATCCGTCAGAAGAAATGGAGTAGCCATCATGGTCAGCAAAAGAGTTTGAAATGCAGTACTTGGCTGCAGTCTCAAAAATGGCAGAATGATCTCTGTTCATTTCCAAGGCAAACTATTCAATTTCACAGTAATCCAAGTCTATGTCCCAACCAGTAATGCTGAAGAAGCTGAAGTTGAATGGGTCTATGAAGACCTACGAGACCTTTTAGAACTCTCACCCCCAAAAAGATGTCCTTTTCATCATAGGGGAATGGAATGCCAAAGTAGGAAGTCAAGAAACACCTAGAGTAACAGGCAAATTTGTCCTTGGAATGTGGAATTAAGCAGGGCATAGGCTAACAGAGTTTTTCCAAGAAAATGCACTGGTCATAGCAAATACCCTTTTCCAACAACACAAGAGGAGATCTACACATGGATATCACCAGATGGTCAACACCAAAATCAGACTGATTATATTCTTTGCAGTTAAACATGGAGAAGCTCTATACAATCAACAAAAACAAGACCAGGAGCTGACTGTGGCTTGGATCATGCACTCCTTATTACCAAATTCAGACTCAAATTGAAGAAAGTAGGGAAAACCACTAGACCGTTCAGATATGACCTAAATCAAATCCCTTATAGTTATACAGTGAAAGTGAGAGATAGATTTAAGGAACTAGATCTAATAGATAGAGTACTTGATGAACTATGGAATGAGATGTGTGACATTGTACACGATTCAGGGATCAACACCATCCCCATGGAAAAGAAGTGCAAACAAAGCAAAATGACTGTCTAAGGAGGTGTTACAAATAGCTGTGAAAAGAAGAGAAGCAAAAAGCAAAGGAGAAATGGAAAGATACAAGCATTTGAATGCAGAGTTCCAAAGAATAATAAGAAGAGATAAGAAAGCCTTAATCAGGGATCAATGCAAAGAAATAAAGGAAAAGAACAGAATGGGAAAGACTAGCAATCTCTTCAGGAAAATTAGAGATACCAAGGGAACATTTCATGCAAAGATGAGCTCGATAAAGGACAGAAATGGTATGGACTTAACAGAAGCAGAAGATTGAAATATGTATACTATCATGTAATAAATGAAGCACCAGCCTATGTTTGATACAGGATACAGGATGCTTGGGTCTGGTGCACAGGGATGATCCAGAGAGATGATATGGGGTGGAAGGTGGGAAAGGGATTCAGGATTGGGAGCTCGTGTACATCCGTGGTGGATTCATGTCAATGTATGGCAAAACCAATAGAGTATTGTAAGTAAAATAAAGTAAAAATTAAAAAAATAATAAAATAAAATAAAAAATAAATAAAAGATGCTTACTCCTTGGAAGAAAAGTTATGACCAATCTAGATAGCATAGTCAAAAGCAGAGACGTTACTTTGCTGACTAAAATCCATCTAGTCAAAGCTATGGTTTTTCCAGTAGTCGAGTATGTTAGAGTTGGACTGTGAAGAAGGCTGAATGCTGAAGAATTGAAGCTTTTGATGTATGGTGTTGGAGAAGACTCTTGAGAGTCCCTTGGACTTCAAGGAGGTACAGTCAGTCCATTCTGAAGGAGATCAGCCCTGGGATTTCTTTGGAAGGAATGATGTTAAAGCTGAAACTCCAGTACTTTGGCCACCTCATGTGAAGAGTTGACTCATTGGAAATGACTTTGATGCTGGGAGGGATTGGGGGCAGGAGGAGAAGGGGATGACAGAGGATGAGATGCCTGGATCTCATCACTGACTCGATGGACATGAATCTGAGTAAACTCCGGGAATTGGTGATGGACAGGGAGGCCTGGCATGCTGCGATTGATGGGGTTGCAAAGAGTCAGACACGACTGAGTGACTGAACTGAATTGACCATATAGTTACACTCCTCCTGACTCCATAACCCTTGCAAGAGAACCCAACTCCTTCTTGCATTAACCTATGGAATCCATTTATCTTTATTTTCTTTTGGACTGTCCACGTGACTTGCTTTGCTCAACTGATGAGGCTGAAGTGGTGATGTGTAAGTTTCATGTTTTGATGTCAAGGAGATTGCCATGCCTTCTTTCTATCTCAGGATCCTTGGCAATATCATGAGACCAGCTCTAAGCCAGCCCCACAGGAATGAAGAACCACAAAACAATTCCCAAGTCAGAGCAGCTATGTCAGTAATGTGTAGAACAGACAGCCAAGGTCAAGAAAGCTGCATATCTAACTTGAGATTGAATAAATAAGCATGGAAGTTCCCACTTGGAATGGAAATAAACTACTAATGAACAACTGTGAATAAATAATTGTTTCAATGGCAAATTATTTTGAGTTGTTTGTTGCATAACAGTAGCTCTCTGATACAAAATATAGTTCTAGCCAGGAAAATCAATTTTTGGAAGAAAAGAAAGTAAGGTTAGAATAGGCATAATAAACTTAATGAATAAAGGTGCACCAATATTGTTAGAAAAAATGTGATGTAAGGTATGGAATACAGGAAAGGTTAAACCAGGATTTCAGGGAGGAGGGGACTAGAGTAGACCTGTGCTGATAGACCATTGCTCTTGTAACTTTTTTTACATCCCTCTAAGTCTGCAAAATTTTAATCCCAATTATCAGGAAACACACACACACACACTTTTCTTTTTTTTCCCATTTCTAAACCAATCAGTTGATACCTCTTAGGTCAGTCTACACTCAGCTAAGGACTTAGTATAGAGCAGCACTGACCAATACGTATATGATTACATAAATGTTATAGTATAACATGACTGCAGGTACCACATATATTACATATATTGTACTATTGATTTACATAACAAGAATGCAGCAAGGTATGCCTGCTTTAATTACTTAGAGAAAATGAGAACGAGGAGAAAGGGATAGCCAGCATGACTGGGTGACTTGAAGTTTGAAGAAAGAAGAGTTTTGCAGAAGATTAAGTAAATCATGGTCTGTAAAGAGTGTTGAAGAATTACAACAATCCTGATCAAGGATTATCTGAAGATTTGACATTAATTCCACTAGATGATTTTAGCTAAGGGAAAATAGAAGAGTTGTCCAAGCAGATTCAAGTAAAAGGTGGGTTTATAGTTAAGCACTGAATTATTAAGGTGGCTTGGAGTTAAAAATAAGGAAAATGTTCATAGTGACTACATCCTATAAAGAATCTTGTCTGATGAACATTGTTTTACAACAAGGTATAAAGCAGCTAGAACTGGACATGGAACAACAGACTGGTTCCAAATAGGAAAAGGAGTACATCAAGGCTGTATATTGTCAGCCTGCTTATTTAACTTATATGCAGAGTACATCATGAGAAACACTGGGCTGGATGAAGCACAAGCTGGAGACAGACTGCCAGGAGAAATATCAATAACCGCAGATATGCAGATGACATGACTCTTATGGCAGAAAGTGAAGAACTAAAGAGCCTCTTGATGAAAGTGAAAGAGGAGAGCAAAAAAAAAAGGCTTAAAGCTCAATATTCAGAAAACTTAGATCACAGCATCCAGTCCCATCACTTCATGGCAAATAGATGGGGAAACAGTGGCTGACTTTATTTTGGGGGGCTCCTAAATCACTGCAGGTGGTGATTGCAGCCTTGAAATTAAAAGATGCTTACTCCTGGGAAGAAAACTTATGACCAACCTAAACAACTTATTAAAAAGCAGAGATATCACTTTGTCAACAAAAGTCTGTCTAATCAAGACTATGGTTTTTCCAGTACCCATGTATGGATGTGAGATTTGGACTATAAAGAAAGCTGAGCACAGAAGAATTGATGCTTTTGAACTGTGGTGTTGGAGAAGACCCTTGAGAGTCCCTTAGACTTCAAGGTAGACTGCCAGGAGAAATATCAATAACCTCAGATATGCAGATGACATGACTCTTATGGCAGAAAGTGAAGAACTAAAGAGCCTCTTGATGAAAGTGAAAGAGGAGAGCAAAACAAACAAACAAACAAAAAGGCTTAAAGCTCAATATTCAGAAAACTTAGATCATGGCATCCAGTCCCATCACTTCATGGCAAATAGATGGGGAAACAGTGGCTAACTTTATTTTGGGGGGCTCCTAAATCACTGCAGATGGTGATTGCAGCCTTGAAATTAAAAGATGCTTACTCCTGGGAAGAAAACTTATGACCAACCTAAACAACTTATTAAAAAGCAGAGATATCACTTTGTCAACAAAAGTCTGTCTAATCAAGACTATGGTTTTTCCAGTACCCATGTATGGATGTGAGATTTGGACTATAAAGAAAGCTGAGCACAGAAGAATTGATGCTTTTGAACTGTGGTGTTGGAGAAGACCCTTGAGAGTCCCTTAGACTTCAAGGAGATCTAACCAATCCATCTTAAAGGAAATCAGTCCTGGGTTTCATTGGAAGGACTGATGTTGAATCTGAAACTCTAATATTTTGGCCACCTGATGCGAAGGCTTGATTTATTTGATAAGACCCTGATGTTGGGAAAAATTGAAGGTGGGAGAAGAAGGGGACAACAGAAGATGAGATGGTTGGATGGCATCACCAACTCAATGGACATGAGTTTGCTTAAACCCCGGGAGTTGGTGGTGGACAGGAAAGCCTGGCCTGTTGCGGTTTACAGGATTGCAAAGAGTCTGACATGACTGAATGACTGAACTGAACTGATAAGACAATCAATTCCAGCTTATTTAGAAAGCATTTCCCACACCTTAAAGTGGGAAGAATTGTTGCACTACACAGACTCTGTGTTCAGCTGCTATTTTCTCAGTGTTTGTGAGTCTGGTAATAATGCAACAGCAAGGATGTGGAACTTTGTGCATCAGAACATGACAGGTGACTAAAGCCACAGAAGCAGCTTCACACTCATTCCCTTCTTATATGTGCTGTGTAAAGAATGTCTGTAGAGAGAAGAGAAATCATAGATGCTGCCGCTCCTCCTTTTCTTAGGTAGAATCTTTACTGGCCATTTGAAATTTCTGCCTTTGCACCTGTATCTAAGGTTATAATATTTTCCATCCAGTGCTTTGTTATCTCAAATTATGTAGCAGTTAGTGTATTTTCTAAAAATGTTCATACATTTTAGGACCAAGTTTAATGTGAGATGCTGCTTTAGCACCTGAAGTGAAGTGAAATGAAGTCGCTCAGCCGTGTCCGTCTCTTTACTACCCCTTAGACTGTTAGCCCACCAGGCTCCTCCATCCATGGAATTTTCTAGGCAAGAGTACCAGAGTGGGTTGCCATTTCCTTCTCCAGGGGATCTTCCTGACCCAAGGATCAAACCCGGGTCTCCCACATGGCAGGCAGACAGTTTACCATCTGAGCCACCAGGGAATCCCTTAGAACCTGAAAAGAGCTTCAAATAAAACTTATGAATGAAGACAGAGATTTGAGGAGGTATAAGGATAATGGTTATTAATGATCACTATTGAGAGAGAATGTGAATAGACATAAACTTTCATCAGCAAGATGAACATTTATTCAAATTAATGTGGGTCAAAGTCAGTATTTCAGCCAGAATTAATATCCATAAATAAATGGGAAACATTTTCCTTGGGGCAAACAGACTAGTGTATCAAATAATTTTGAAGTGATAACAAATATTTATGAAATTTGTGGCCTTCACCTATTTTATAAAGCTATCTACTTGCTTTCTTGTTTGAGAATAAGATATGTTATTTACATGTGTTTTTATTCATATATTCCTGTTTTGTTTTTACACTGCCTCCCTACTGTTTTCCTCAGAAAGCCCTGGCCATGAGGAAATAAGGAAGGTAAAAAGAGAGGATTTAGTTGCTGAAAAAATTCACCTGCTTTCTTCGAAAAAACAAAATTAATAGAATTACACTTCTGAGAACAAATCTTACCCAAAGCAGCATCAGAAGGAGACAGTATTGTTCTGATAAGGAAGCTTATAGCATATAAGAGAGAGAGAGATTTGAGACCAGATGAGAGGATGGGGGGTGGGAAGGACAGAAAAATTCTAGAGAAGGATAAAACCCTCAAAGACTCAGAAGATCTACCTGTGCATGCCAGAAAGGCTGGACATCGGTGGGTAGGTTTCCCAGGGCATGGTAAATGAAAGGAGCTTGAGCATCTCGTTTTTAGTGTATCAGGCTGGGCAGCCTTTAACACAGTGGCCCCATGAGTTGAAAAGCCAACCTGGAGGAATGTAGCAAAGCCATTAGATCAAAGGATCTAGTTCTGGAAAAGTGCAGACCCTTAACATGACATGATATCCATCACCTACCATTTCTTATTTCTTCCTCACGTAATTTTTTTTTAATCAAAAAATATAGAGAAATAGCGGTTGACATAATTGGGAGAACAATATTAGAATTTAAAATGGAAACTAGTGAAAATATCAAGGATTACTGGAAATTTTACTTACACAAGCATTCAGTTTCAGCCAGACCAGGGACTGTTCTACTATATACACACATACACACACTCCTTATCCTCATAATACCTATTTAATTTTATTAAGCTTGAAATTTAATTTAATTTTTAAATGTTTTCAATTGAAATATAACTGACATATAACAGGTTATAAGCTTCATATGTACAACATAATGATTCAATATTGATATACCTTTTTTAAACACTCACCATAATAACATTCCTCACCCAACACAGTTTATTTTATTTATTTATTATTTTTTTTGATGAGAACTTTTAAGATCTAATCACTTGGCAACTTTCAAGTATGCAATACAGCATGTTTAACTATAGTCCCATGTTGTAGGTTACAACACATGATTTATTTATTTTATAACTGGAAATCCATACCTGTTGATCTCCTCAACCATTTCTCTTAATCCCTAGTCCTGTCTTTGGCAAACACCAATTTGTTCTCTGTAGCTATGATATTTGCATTTGTTTTTATTTTTTAAATTCCAGATATACATGAGATTACACAATATTTGTCTTTCTCTAATTTATTTCACTTGGCATAATGCCATCCATGCTGTGGCAAATGAAAAGCTTTCATTCATTTTACACATGAATAACATTGCATTGTGTCTGTGTGTATATATACACACACACACACACACACACACACACACATATATATATATATATAATACTCCATCTTCTTTATTTTGCAGATGAGGAACTGAGGAATAGAAAGGTTAAGATATGTACAAGTTACACTGTTACTAATCAGGCAACCAGGAATTGAAAGCTATGCTTCTAACACATGTAATGCTATTGAATAGCGTTCAACATGTTTCTGTTAATGACATTTTATATTCTTGGATGAAAGCTAAAAGGGAAAAACAAAACTCAAGCAAAATATAGACTCTGACAATGATATATAATTATTTAACTAGTGAAAGAGACAATTGCATATATCATATCAGAAATTATATATATATAGCTTCCCTTGTGGCTCAGACTGTAAAGCATCTGTCTACAATGTGGGAGACCCAGGTTCGATCCCTGGATTGGGAAGTTGCACTGGAGAAGGAAATGGCAACACACTCCAGTGTTCTTGCCTGGAGAATCCCAGGGAAAGAGGAGCATGGTGGGCTGCCATCTATGGGGTCACACAGAGTTGGACATGACTGAAATGACTTAGCAGTAGCAGCATATTAGAAAGAACAAAAATGTGGTTTAGCACACAGGATCTAGAGGTGATACTTAAGTCTGGATTCTTCGTTCTGCCACTTACTAGATATGTGATGCTCTGAGGATCAATGTTCTTATTTATAAAATAAGATTAATAATAAAAATGAAAGAGAATATACTGTAAATGGACACAGAACAGTGTCTGACGCAGAGTAAGCACAAACACAAAAGGTAACTTTTCTTATCACATGTAAAATAAGAGACTCAGTTAAAAATGTAGGTTTCATGATTAGGATATCCATGTGCTGAGAGCTTTAGGAAAGACTGGAAAAGAAGAAAAAGTTAAAGAAAGTACAGTAACATCACAGGGATGTGGGATTTTGTGGAAACAAGACTGGAGAAAAATGCTAAATGCATAGAGACCTTGAGACATATGCTATGAAAATTATTAGGGTTCTGTTATATTTTTAAATTTAGAAAATAAAACTGATTAAAATAAAATATTGGAGAAGGAAATGGCAACCCACTCCAGTGTTCTTGCCTGGAGAATCCCAGGGACAGGAGAGCCCGGTAGGCTGCCATCTATGGGATTGCACGGAGTTGGACACGACTGAAGTGACTTAGCAGCAATAGCAGCACAATCAAACAGAAATTTTCAAATGAAAGCTGGCACATTTCCATAGCCAAAGGTAGATCTAGAAAGGGAGGGACTTTAACTTGAAAGCTACTGGTGTAGGCCTGTTGTGAGGTTGTAGAAAGAAGCCCAAGAAGACTCGTGTTTAAGAAAAGTACAAGGTACAGCATTTGTAGGATATGGTTCTCAGAAAGTAGATAAAAAGAAAAAGGAGGGAGAGCTGTGCCTTATTTCAGACTTACTGCTCTGGGGATGTTGGATGGCCAGTATTCAAACTGGAGGTTAATGTCATCACAGAGTGGGGCGTGCAGAGTGGGCGTCTGAGAAATTGTGACAGACTCCATAGAGACATCCAAAGGTTTGTGTACTCTCTAAGAGATTATATGTTCTTTGATATAGCATTTCCCTGAAATAATGAATATTCTTCTGCTCATCATAAACTTCTGATTATTCTTTGGAAAAATAAGCCTTTGGAGGTTAATGTCATCACAGAGTGGGGCGTGCAGAGTGGGCGTCTGAGAAATTGTGACAGACTCCATAGAGACATCCAAAGGTTTGTGTACTCTCTAAGAGATTATATGTTCTTTGATATAGCATTTCCCTGAAATAATGAATATTCTTCTGCTCATCATAAACTTCTGATTATTCTTTGGAAAAATAAGCCTCAAATACCTAAACATGGAGAGGTAAGGGAGGCTCTGTCTCCTGAATGTCCTCTTCTCATTCTGTTTGGACCATTTATACACAGGCCATAAACTGTTTTTACTTTCTTTTTTTTTTTTTAATTGTAAGCTTCTGTATCAAGACTTACTCATGCATCTCCACCTCATTCTCTTAATATGAGGTTTCTTAAGTTCTTGTTACATTAATATATTTTCAAAGAAAGCAAATATCCCTTGAACTTCCTCATTTGGTCTGTCTTCCCTGTCAAATGTTCTTGAAACACCTTAAAGAAGATTTATCTGACTAATTGCTATTATCTTTTCCTGCTACTTTTCTGTTTCCTGTTAATAACCATGAGGGTACACACAAACATACCACACATACATGTATATGGCTGAGAGCATAGTAAAGACTGAAAAACTAATATTTCCTTCACAATGAATAAAAAATAAATAATTTAGTCATTTAAATGTTATGTGGTTATATTACTCATAATTTTATTTTGTTTTCTAGCCATTTTAGAAGAGTAAGTGGAAAATAAATAGCAAGTTGATTTGGATGTAAGATAAATTTCTGTAGCTTGAAGTTAAACCATTTCATTGCCTCATCAGTGAGTTTCCTTGTTAACTACATATTTCTGACTTTCAAATGGACCTCTGTTTGAATTTTCTCCAAACCATTAGGCTGTTTTCCTCATCAGTAGAGGTGTTCATTACAATCACAGTGTGCTTGCAGCCGCATGGGGAGGAGAGTGGCCTTTTTTTTTTTTTCCCTAGGATAACAGCTGTGGAGATGAACAGATGTCGTTGATGAGTTATGTGGTGTTGCTGATTCTACGTAATTGTTATGAGTATTGAAATGTGGCTGTAATGATACGGTTGGCAATACCAATTTCTCTAGCGTCTTATTCCTATCCATCACATTTTTAATTCTTGTATTTACTCAGTGCATGAAAATTTTCCTTTTATGGCTACTTAGATTTCATTAGCCATCTCTTCTGTTAACATACTAAGCCATGAGCATATTTGTTAGTAAATGATCATGAAGGAAAAGTGTGAAAGGAAACAGCCCTCTCAAGCTGAAGAGCCAAAAAATATGAGGTTTGAGGCATTGTTTTGCAGGATTCTGGTATTAACATGATGTGGACTTACAGAACAAGCATGTGAAGTTAATGAATGCTCAATCCTCAGTCACTCAGTGGGGACCCAACCTTATTAAATTAGTTGGGTATTGTGGCAAATGGAAATAGACATTAGGCTAAATGACTATATGAGCCAGAGAGCTTGAATTGTCCAATTTTGTGTGTCTGTATTAAAGATACTCACTGACCAACGTGCTCCTTCTGTCCCATTAGGAAATATATGTTGAGGTGTGAGCTAAGCATCAATAATGCCAACTTTGTAGGAAAAATAATCACAATTTTAACCTCAATAAAAAGGACAATGACAACTTACTGCCTTGGAATTTATGAGGTAAATATAGATGTATCTGATACCGGGGGTTCACAGTTGGACATATCACAAAACTCAGCAAACGAAGCTATGGGAACATAGAGTTCCTTAGCAAGCCTACCTCCACTATTTTAAGATCCACAAAAGGCTTCTCTGGTGGCTCATACAGTAAAGAGTCTGCCAGCAGTGTGGAAAATCCGGGTTGGATCCCTGGGTCAGGAAGATCCCCTGGAGAAGGAAATGGCAAACCACTCCAGTATTCTTGCCTGGATAATCCCATGGAAGGTGGAGCCTAGAAGACTACAGTCCATAGGGTTACCACTGTGGACTTGGGAGGGGTAACAGGTGGGAGTCCAAGACCTCAAGGCTCCCTCTACTACTTCAGTGCTGTTCAAACATACACACATCCCTTCTTTCATTTCCTACATTGCCTTTGAAGTTCCCATGAGAGCTACACTGTCTGCTTAACTATGTTGGGAAGAGAGGATGTTTGCATCTGTTGTATGTGACTACCCAGGTTAGGGCTGGCCTGAGTCTTGAGTTGATTGTGATGGAGAGGAAGGAGCAGGGATACAGCAGCCAGGAAAACCCAGGTGATGTTCACAGCTCTAACACTTTGCCACCTGTGTGGCCCGCACTCATTTTGTTTTTATCTATGTCTAATACCTCATTTGTAAAATGAACTTAGTGAGATAATAATGCATTTAGAGACAATGAAACACAGTGCTTCATAAATAGCAGTTATTAAAAGGTAGGTTTTTTGCCTTATTTAGTGAAGAGGCAATTATAATCCTATATTATAAATGATTACATTAATTTTTGAAGTGGATATGTAGTTACTAAATTGAAGACTCCCATATGTATTACAGAGTTAATACAAAAGTAAATACACAATTAAAGTTGTTTGCTTGTTTGGTAAATAACAAAGTGAATATGTCATGTCAAGTTTTCTGGACTTTAGTAACCAGTAGAAAGTATTTCTAGAAATATATTGTGTACTGAAAGTTTGCACAGTAAATCATTGTGTCCTCTGCAATAGAATGACTATATAATAATGTGGAGTTAGTTCTCAGAACTCTGGAATTTGGATATAAATGTAACACGGTAGGAACAGTCAGATGTACATACATAAAGCAAAAATTGGGAACAATTTTCCATCCAAAATGTGCATACTGCACTTCATTAAGAAGTGGTAAAACCATAATTTCCCCCAATTAAAAAAAATACAAATTTGCAGATAAATACAATAAAGATGATGGAAGACACTTTAGTATAACTTTCTAAAATTTACTTTTCAACTTGATGCTAATACAAAGTAACTTTTAAACATATAAGTGAAAGTGAAGTCGTTCAGTCGTGTCTGACTCTTTGCTATCCTGTGGACTGTAGCCTACCAGGCTCCTCCATCCATGGGATTCTCCAGGCAAGAATACTGGAGTGGATTGCCATTTCAAACATATAGGAGTCTTTAATTTAGTAACTTCATGTTCACTTTGAAAATTAAAGTCTTCCTTTATAATATATGGGCTTTCCTGGTGGCTCAGAGTTTAAAGCATCTGACTGCAATGCGGGAGACCTGGGTTCGATCCCTGGGTTGGGAAGATTCCCTGGAGAAGAAAATGGCAACCCACTCCAGTACTCTTGCCTAAAGAATTCCATGGACGGAGAAGCCTGGTGGGCTACAGTCCATAGGGTCGCAAAAAATCGGACACGACTGAGTAACTTCACTAACTTAATCACTTACTTTATAATACAGATAGAGGATTTCCCAAGAAAATAGGCAAAACGAATCAGACAATCTTAGAATTAAATTACTATAATACTTATTTATTTTAATCTAATGCTAAAACTTTGGAATCGCTGTTTTCCCTAAATATTTCTTTTTAATGTCATTTTAACAAGCAGATTTAGCTATTGAAAGTAAAATGAGGAAAAAATAATTATGGAAAGTAAAATTGTTTAAATTTCAAATGTACCACAGATAATTAGTAGTTTAGTGTAATTCCATCACATAAATACTATGCTTCCTAATTCTTGAATCAGTAAGGGATTAAAACCACTTGCTAATGGATTTACTTGAAGAAAAAATAAAGTCTCTAAAAGTTAGTTTTAATGTCCTCCCATTTAGGGTGGTAATACTACCCATGAAATTATGTCAGCAAGAAAATGTCTTGCTTCATTAGTTACAAATATTGCCAGCAGAAGAGGGACCTTAATGAAGGTCAAGGTTAATCATTTAGCAGTGATGACCACTGTGGAGAGTTCTACTACAGTTTCCACTATAATTTTGGCAGGAAAGAAAAAACAAATGTCATTCTGTTCAAATTGAAAAGTTATGCCTATACTTTGTTTCACATTAAGACACACTATTTATAAACATATAGTCATTTACATGAATCCATGTACTTTCTAAGAATGATACAGATGTGTGTTGTTCAGGTACATATTATATGACATACTGGTCGATTGTTTGGATTTTTGAAACTTGGATATTTTTCTATTTTAATTGGAGGATAATTACTTTACAATATTGTGATGACTTTTATCATACTTCAATATGAATTGGGGCCATAGGTATGCATATGCACCCCCTATCCTGAGTACCCCTCACACCTCCCTCCACACCCTCTCCCTACAGGTTGTCCCAGAGCACTAGCTTGGTTGATCTGTGTCATACACCAAACTCCCATTGGATATCTATTTTACATATGGTAATGTATATGTTTCAATGTTATTCTCTCAAATCATCACACCCTCTCCTTTTCCCACTGAGTCCAAATGTCTGTTCTTTATGTTATTATTTTTTTATTTTTTATAAAATGTATTTATTTTTAATTGAAGGATAATTGCTTTACAGACTTTTGTTGCTTCTGTCAAACCTTGACGTTAGTCAGCCATAGGCATACACACATGCCCTCCCCCTTGAGTCTCCCTTGAGCCTACTGCTCTTCATGTTAGTGTCTCCTATGTGGTCCCCCTTGAGCCTCCTGCTCTTTATGTTAGTGTCTCCTATATGATCCTGCATGTAGGATTTTTGGTATCATCTTTTTAGACTCTCTATATATGCATTAATATACAGTATTTGTCTTTCTCTTTTTGACTTACTTCACTGTGTATATTGGGGCTTCCCAGGTAGCTCAGCTGATAAAGAATCCATCTTTAATGTAGAAAACACCAGTTATATTTCTGAGTCAGGAAATATGCTGGAAAAGGGACAGGCTACCCACTCCAATATTCTTAGACTTCCCTGGTTAAGATGGTAAAGAATCTGCCTTTAATGTGGGAGACCTAGGTTCAATACCTGGGTTGGGAAGATCCCTTGGAGAGGGGAATGGCTACCCACTCCAGTGATCTTGCCTGGAGAATCCCAGGGACAGGAGAGCTTGATAGGCTGCCATCTATGGGGTCACACAGAGTCAAACACAACTAAAGTGACTTTGCAACTTAGCAGCCAGTGTTCTGGCCTGGAGAATTCCATAGACTGTATCATCCATGGGTTCACAAAGAGTTGGATACGAGTAATTTTCACTTCACTTCAGTTCACTTCACTCTGTATATTACACTCTAGGTTTATCCATCTCATTAGAACTGACTCAAATGAATTCCTTTTTAGTAGCTAAGTAATATCCCATTGTGTATATGTACCACAACTTCTGTATCAATTTATCTGCCAGTAGACAATTAAGTAGCTCTTAAAAACAACTTTCTGCTCAGTATTTAACTCATTGTCTCCCAAAGATATTTAATATGCAAGAAAAAAACTGTGGGATTGTACACCCTTGAATAAAGGGTATCATCCTCTCTCTGCATCAGCAGGTCTGGAAGGATAGCTGTAGACTGATAAACACATGATTTCATTTGGTAAGCTCACTTGCGAGACCTAAAGAGCCTCTGGACACATCCTGATTTGCTCTGCCTCCACCTGCTCTCTCAATTCTTTAAAATATATTTTGACTCTTCTCTGATATCTAATGAAAATGAATAAACACCAGAACATATAGTTTTCATAATCCACAATTAATGCCTTCACAAAAATCCATGTTTGATATTAAAGACATGATCAAGCTTCATGGTTAAAGTATCATGTAATTTGAAAATATAGTAATGTATTTCAGCTCTGAGTTTATACAAAAGAGTGTCAAAAAGTATTTCTATAACATATTCAGTTACAAAATATGTAGCTACTAAATATATGTGGTATTGTATTCATAAAAATTATTATATTCAGCTTTCCTTTTGTAGAGTCAAACTAGTTATTTTTTGGTATATACTGAGGAAGGTGGAACATTTAAGTGTGGCTGAGTTCCAGCTGGTTTTAGAAAAAGCAGAGGAACCAGAGATCAAATTGCCAATATCCACTGGATCATGGAAAAAGCAAGAGAGTTCCAGAAAAACATCTATTTCTGCCTTATTGACTATGCCAAAATCTTTCACTGTGTGGATCGCAATAACGTGTGGAAAATTTTGAAAGAGTTGGGCATACCAGACCACCTGACCTGCCTCTGGAGAAACCTATATGCAGAAAAGGAAGCAACAGTTAGAACTGGACGTCGAACAACAGACTGGTTCCCAATAGGAAAAGGAGTACGTCAAGGCTGTATAGTGTCACTATGCTTATTTAACTTCTATGCAGAGTACATCATGAGAAATGCTGGGCTGGAAGAAGCAAAAGGTGGAATCAAGATTGCTGCGAGAAATATCAATAACCTCAGATATGCAGATGACACCACCCTTATAGCAGAAAGTGAAGAGGAACTAAAAAACCTCTTGATGGAAGTGAAAGTGGAGAGTGAAAAAGTTGGCTTAAAGCTCAACATTCAGAAAATAAAGATCATGGCATTTGGTCCCATCACTTCATGAGGAATAGATGGGGAAACAGTGGAAACAGTGTCAGATTTTTTTTTTCAGGGCTCCAAAATCACTGCAGATGGTAACTGCAGCCATTAAATTAAAAGATGCTTACTCCTTGGAAGCAAACTTATGACCAACCTAGACAACATATTGAAAAGCAGAGACATTACTTTGCCAACAAAGGTCCATCTAGTCAAGGCTATGGCTTTTCCAGTGGTCATGTATAGATGTGAGAGTTGAACTGTGAAGAAAGCTGAGTGATGAAGAATTGATGCTTTTGAACTGTGCTGTTGGAGAAGACTCTTGAGAGTGCTTTGGACTGCAAGGAGATTCAACCAGTCCATTCTGAAGGAGATCAGCCCTGGGATTTCTTTGGAGGGAATGATGCTGAAGCTGAAATTCTAGTATTTTGGCCTTTTCATGTGAAGTATTGACTCACTGGAAAAGACTCTGATGCTGTGAGGGATTGGGGACAGGAGAAGAAGGGGCTGACAGAGGATGAGATGGTTGGATGGCATCAGTGACTCGATGGATGTGAGTTTGAGTAAACTCTGGGTGTTAGTGATGGACAGGGAGGCCTGGTGTGCTGCACTCCATGCGGTCAAAAAGAGTTGGAGATGACTGAGAGACTGAATTGAACTGAATTGAACTGAAGTGCCTATGAAGAACCTGAGACACACAAGTCAAGGAGGCTACACACATTTTATAGATTGGGGAGGGGGTTCAAGGATATGACTTTCTTGAATAATAATTGTTATTGTGAGTTATATTATTATTGCTGCTGCTACTAAGTCACTTCAGTCATGTCCGACTCTGTGCTACCCCATAGATGGCAGCCTACCAGGCTCCCTCATTCCTGGGATTCTAGAGGCAAGAACAATGGAGTGGATTGCCATTTCTTTCTCCAGTGCATGAAAGTGAAAAGTGAAAGTGAAGTCTCTCAGTCGTGTCTGACTCTTCCCGACCCCATGGACTGCAGCCTATGGGATTTTCCAGACAAGAGTACTGGAGTGGGGTGCCATTGCCTTCTCTGACTTCTAAGAACAACATTTACTAACTGAGAAGGATTCATTTCAAACACACTTTCTAAGTTCTATATATATGTTTTAAATCTCTGGAGTACTTTGCTTGATATATTATTATTAGTGTCATTTTTATTGCTATTTTTATTATGAGGTAGTCATATTGCAGAGACTGTCATTATTTCCATTCTCATTGCCTTGTTTATCAGCCTTAGCATTTTGCCTTATTTTTTTAATAAAAAAAATAAAAAATCAACAGAGGTAGAAAACCCTTTACACAACACCCTCCCTTCAAAAAAAAGTAGTATTGTAGATTTATACATCTTCTATTAGTTCAGTCACTCAGTCATGTC